>KN470816.1:4381-27011 GCA_000787095.1 Periophthalmodon schlosseri | reverse complement strand
TATGCGTTTGCTCACGGGACACATTACAACACAGGCCCGTATCTCGCCTCAAAGCTCGAATCTACTTGATTTACAATTTTACAAAAACAGAAGCCACAACTTGAACCGTGCAAAGTCATGGAAGCTATTTTTAAGGATTTTGATATTTTCAAAAGGACTGATAATAATAGACAGACATGTGCAAAGTGTTACAACATGACACATAACACGATAAACTTTGAACTTGTGCCTGGACGCTACAGGTCATCATCCTTTTTCTGGGAATAGGGTTTTTTACGCTCAAAGAATTTGTGATTCATGTCATTGGTAGTATTGGATAACAATCTAAGTACAACAATCAACATATTAACTTCTGTTTAAATATTTGTGCTTTTGTTCTGATACAGAGGTAGTCATCAATATCTGTTTATTGTATTACAAAGGATGAGCTGTTCTCGTGACTGGTTGGAATGTATTGTGGTGCCTCATTCCCATATGGTTTTAATTGTTGGACTTTCAATGCTGCGTGTGGGGAAAAAGTAGCCCCATAGCCTATAAATATAGTTGTTCATTGGAATAATAGGACCAAATATATTTGCATATCTTGATTTCTTTACTCTGTCTGTGGGTTACTGTTGTGTACAGAAAACCTATTGATCTCTTTTTCCATAATCACGCAGCAGCCCTGAACAATGTGATACTACAACATTTTAAAAAGAAATGAACTTTTTCTGTTACAAAAGTTCCTTGGTTGAGCATCAAAGCAGCAGATAAATTTGGATTAGATGACCAATTTTCATAATCCCTTGATACTAGAGATCTGAGCCCTCCATGCGTGTTGTATTCATCATTATGCAATATGATCCAGTGAACCAAAGATATGGGCTCGTTGTTGTTGATTGTATTAACAATCACGGCCCTTGTAAAACATTTATTTTATGATATTTGTTGCATCAATTCAAGACTTCTGAAATTGCGATTCTGCTTTGTCAAACTGTGCACTGACTAGGCATGGGACGATATTGAAATTTGATGTCACAATTATTATGGCCAAATTAGTTATGATTAACGATTATATCATGATAATGATTAAAGTTTCCAATGTGACAGTTTAAACATGAACCTGATTCATAACATTAAAAGTATAATTATTAATTTTCATGACATTTTTAAACAACTTTTATATAATTGTTTGTTATCAGTGAAAACAACTACGATCTAGCAGAGCAAATTATGGATGAGCAGGGCCGTCTACAGTAATTTGGGTACCCAGAACAAGAAGCCTCACATGGGACCCCCAGTAGTACAAATGAATAGGAAGAGGGTCCAATTCTGGGACTCCCTGAATAAGTAGCTTTTCTCTGCACATTCTGGTGATATAATGGGGATAATATTTGTTGGCAATTATCACAGTTATATAAAATATTCCTTTTTATTACAATAAAAAGGAACCACTGACATTTACATATGCATTCTCATCTCTCCAAGCACAGCTACCATACCACTATTGACTACCAATAAAATATAGAGTCTGCAGATCAGTATATCTGCATTCAATTATCTGGTTGTATTTTTTCTGTTTGTGCGTGACGTTTGTGGGGGAGTTTATCTTTCTCATCTAATCACAGTGGAAACAAAAACAAGTGCAAGTAAAGTCACCACAACCACAAGCTGATAAGGTTTAACCCGCTCAAACAGAGAGAAAGAGCATGGGAATGGCAAGATATGGGATTACATCTTGCTTACCAACATCCCCCAAAAATGTCAAATTCACGTGGCATTACATAAAATATCTTCTGTACCATTAATACCATGGATTTAATGTAATGTTTTATTGAATCATAAATCAGTCAAGATAAACATCACTCAGAAATAACTACCCAGAAAACAAGAAAATAAGTGTAACCACCTTGAAGTAATACAAATGTACCCTAATATAGCAAGATAGGTCAGAAGATGGTTCATATCTGTTATACAATTTTTATTATAATTTGTCATATTTATATTGTACAGATGTTCATTAAAGGGCCCATATTACTGTATTTTCTGATCTATGTTATAATGTTGTTTCCTCATCACAAACATATCTGGAGTTGTGTTTTGTTTCATTCACACGTTTAACACACAAACCCTGCATATTTAAGATGAGTTCTTCTCTCAAACTGAAAATATTCCACCTTGTGATGTCATGTGGTAAATCATGTGTAGTTTTTGAACTCCATACACCTTCCTAGAATCATTTTCAGTCCTGGAATTGCCAATCTCTACTGAACTAAAGGTAAAAAGTAGCCGTTAACTTGAAAACTATTGCTTTATGACATCAAGGTGGAACAGAACATTTTGAGCGTTGGAAATGTAGACAGCCTAATAATGCTGGATTACTCAAACGTGTGAATGAAACAAAACACAACTCCAGGAATGTTTTTGATGAGGTAACAACATTGTAACATGATTTAAAGAGCTCATAAGAGTAAATTTTGCATAATATAGGACCTTTAACTAAATAAATAAGCTAAAAGTGTTGGGAAAAGATCAAATCTGCTTCTTTCAAATGTTCTTCTTCTATATAAATAGCAGTGCATACCGACTGCTGAAAACATTACTATTAATAGCTTACATTTGCAGGTCATCTCCCTTATGTCCTAGCATACACATAACTTTGACGCTATCCATCACTTAACAAAGGCTATTTTCCATTTAGGCCAAATTTCTTTAAAGTTTATCAGTTGAATGAAACCGGTGCTAGGACCCGTGCATATAGCCGTGCATCTAATGACCTAAAAAGGAATGTATATAATACATGAAAGGTCCCCCAAGAGTTAACACTTAAGTCCTCTCGTGTGCAGATTTAAGCATTGTGATCTTGTGGTTTGGGCAACGAAACAAGCCTTAGTGCCAAGTCAAGATCTGAGACGGCTTTGACGTCAGCTTGCCCTCTCCCTCCTGTACCCAGCATATTACTACAGAGAGCTGCGCAACGGGACCACTTGGTAGAACTCCATGTTTCTGATCATTTTAACATGTGTGTCGTATGTGAAAGTAGAGCAATTCAAACTCATTCATAAAGTCTACAGTTTATCCTCCCAAAGCTCAAAGTCATAGCTGTCATATCTGAATTAGCAATGAAGAAACAAAATGTAGACATAGGAGTACACTGTATGTCGTATTGTATGTCTAGTAAAGTAATAGTCACATTATGTCATAGGTCTGCGCTTGAAAAGGTTATGAGAAGTCTGGCTGTTTTATATTCAGTAATCTGTTAGGGGTTTTCCGAGTAGCTGACGTTCAACAACTTTCTAGATTCAGTCACTGTACTATGATGTCATATGATTGTGCCTTCTTAGCTGATAAAATATCACATAAGCTAAATGTTTGGGGTTTTTTTAAACAAAATTATTCTGTTGTTTAATTTGATCACATTTGACCACGGAACCACTCCTAGATGAATGAAGGATTACACTCAAATACATTACCCTTGTTGTCTAAGCAGAATACGTCCTTTCTCTTATAATACTGTAATGATCTGATATTTTGTGTTTAGTTCAGTGTTGACACCTTTTGTTGGTCTTGTAACTGTTTATGTGTTGTTGTTAATGTAACTGCTTTTGTATGTGACACTTGGTCGCTGTGTCGACAAGTTGATGTAAAGCTTCTGTTCGTCAGTTTCTGGCCTATTTTGGAGACTGGCTCTAGTGAGTTGAGACTGCTGTTGTTTTGCTCTTGTTTTGGCGTGAGTTACGGCCTACAGTAGCCCTTGTGTTCAGAAAATAGACAACCAAAAGAAATTCGGCATGTTTTCTTACACCAGAGCACTACAGTACCATCTCTAGGGATTTAAGATCATTTATACGACTAACTGCTGTGTAAGGAAACACCTTGGTTGGTTGCCATTTTTCTGATAATAACATGTGTGAAAGTGCCTTGAGCAAATACGCAGTTAAGTCATTCATAAAGTAGCGGTTCACAAAACTCAAAAGGCACCACTGTCACATAGAAAGCCTAAAACGGAAATGTTAGGGAATAAATAGCTGCTTAGGTGAGAGCTAGTCTCAGCCGTGTAAAATAAATAGCTCCTAAGTGAGGACCTAGCACATTACCTGGTCTTAAGGGAGACATTTTCATAGGTGGGGGTTCGATTCCCACTTGTTTTGTTTCCAAACACAATGGCAAAGTCTAATGTTGCTTCCTGCCAGTTTACTATTTGCATGTGCATAAAGGGAGCAGGGGTTTTTGGCACCAAGTGTGTTGTAAAAAAAAAAGAAGAAAAAAAAGTGCAACACGCAACATGTTTTGTGCTGTAGCAGAGAATTTACGGTTTCCAATGTGGCAATTTATGAAAAACAGTTGCTTTCTATTGCGTTGGCATCTCTGTGCTATGCCTCAAACCATTAATGAGATATGGAGTTAGTTTGGTCCATATTTTCTTCAATAAAAACATGTAACATTATCTGCAGTGTTTTACTATTCTGTTGGAAATTTCAGCAGCTTATTCATGAACTTTTTTTTTTCTTTTTTAATAATCAGTACAGATATAAATAATTTCTGTTTTGTATTTTCTCTTTTCAACACAGATGTTCCCCTCTTTTATTGTTGAATGAATATACTTAAAATGCCAAACAAAAGAGTAATGATAAAGAGGATATATTGCATTTTGTATATGCATAGGTTTCTGCATAGATTTTCTGAACACTTAACTATCCTCTTTCAAGTTGGTTAAATTTGTCTTAGAGCATTTTGCAGTTAAAACCAATTAAAACATATTTACACTGATGACCTCCATTATACCTAACGATTATAAGAGTATAGCCTACTTAAACTTAATGCTGTAGTTCCTCATTCCTCTGTAGCCCCTCCTGGGGTTATTTGTTGTTTACATCCTTAGCAACAAATAGCAACAATCTGTCAGGCCACCGCATTCAGAGCACTGGAGTCTGAATAAAGAGATTATCTCACATAGCATCAGTGCCCACCCTATGATTTCCTTTTAAATAAGTGCTAACAGTAGCAGGCTTTGAGTGTAGACTGATTTGCAATGACAAAGTACTGTATATAGGGCTGTTGTTGAGTTCCTTTCTTCAAAATGATGCTGGGAAGTGGTTAGCTAAAGTGGTTGTCCTTTTTAGCAGCAGTTCAATAACCTTTCTGTTCCATAAATATCGAAATTAAAAACAGGATCAAAAGGTGTCTGTGTAACAGATGGAAACTCGGGTGGAGCTACTGAATGTAATGGTCAAGCATAATAAAGGACTGGCCAAAAGGTTAGCAAACATCCTCTTGCACTCCCTCAATACTTTTAATCTCTTTATTGGCACATTCTAAAGTTAACATGACACATCTTTTTTTAAAGCCCCACTGTGCATCTTTTTAGCAAAAAAAACAAAAAAAACTAAACTAAAATTAAAGCTTTTTTAAAAAATATATATTTATTTTATTACACTGAAAAACATCCTTACCCTGTGCAGACTTGCATCTCCACAAATCTGACTCTTACTTGGCCAGGACGAAAGCCTCTCCTTGGATAATATTCCTAAGTAAGGTTTTAACTTTCTATTTCCATGGACTCAATCAGGTGATATGTCACCTCCAGAAAGTTACGCGGTGTTGCTTTAAAAACTGCTCAGTGCCAAAAGGATGTAGTTCATGTACTGTTTCAAATGCAGAGATTCAAAAAATCTGAATTGACAAAAAGTATATTTTAATCTAATGCAGTATTAAAGTATTGCAGTAAAACTGTGTGTGTTGGCTGTTTGTCAAATGAATTCTACAAAAAGACTAAAGATAATCCAGTTATATACAACTGGGTCTCTCTCTGTTGTTTGTAAAGATTTATGACATACATTTGAAATGGACTTTCTTTCTTGTGAAATGTCACTGGAACCACAGATTCTCACCATTCCAATAGCTTCCCCCAAAATAGCGCATAACTCACATTTTATTTTGCATTTCTTTAAAATAATCTTGCAATCCAGCTCGCCATGACATTCTGTTCCCATTTCCTCGTGAAAACAGCTGATAAGACGTCTCTGGAGTTCAGACCCTGAACTCCCAGGGGGTCAGTTCACTCAGGGGCCAGTGAACAGGGGCCATTTGAAGCCTTTAATGAGTGTGAGGACCCGAGCCCATGTCACTGCACTAAAGTATAGCAGCCCTTATTGAACACTGACTACTACATTGTCCGTGTGTCCTCCTGCTGAGCACAAATAGGATAAACACTAGGTCTAAATGTCAGATCATCCGTGCACTATGAACTCTGGGCAATGGAGTTAACCTCTGTAGGCCTATTACTGACCAGCCTCATTAAGGGCACATGCGAATTAGAGGTGTCATTTCCTTGTTAACTGAACAGCAAACAGTGTCCGGTTTTATTTTATAGACGTGGCGGAGAAAAGTTAAAGATAAGGAAACACACTTTGGAGAGAAACTAGTCATGAAAAACAATTGTAAAGTTGAATATGCCCTACATGTCTTCTGATTCTTCACTGGTTTGAATTTTAAGACCATTACAATAAAAATTACGAGGAACTTTTTAATATCTTGAAATTATTAATTATATTTCAGCTTGAAATTACATGGGGAAATATAAAATAAGCTAATCATACAATAGACTCCATACAGCTTACATTTAGAACCTGACCCAACAATTTAAATAACGAAATGCAAACTTTGAGACTAGGAACACGTTTAATCCTTGGTTTATTTTTTTCTTCTGTATTAAGATCATTTTGCTCACTTAAGTCTAACTTATAAACATTTGAGAACCACTAAGATGCAAGTTTGCTATTTTATTTGTTATGAGTTTGTTAATGGTGCTGATTTAACTTATATGTTTGCACAGACAGTCATAAATATTAGTGTCTACACCAGCAGAGCAGCAGCGTTATCTCTTCACTGCATCATTTCCCCGATGAGTCCAAATCTCGTGTTTTGATCCGCGTCCTGTGAAAACGTCGTCCACTTCCTGTCCTCCCTGAGTTGATGACATGGGTGCAATCTCCACCGTAACGCCTCCTGTCTGTTTAATGGTCGGCCGAAGGAAAGAGGATGGGCGTGTGAACCCAAACTGATAATGTGATAGAGGAGTGAAAGTTGGCTCTAATGGATAACACAGACAACCTGGTTTGTTGACATAACGGGTTTGGCTCCATTCGACATCAGTGCATGAAAAGGATGCAGGTTGTCCATAAAGATTGTGGTAACCTCCAAAGTTAGGCCTGTAACCTCTGCGCTGTTTTCAAAGAGTGGAGTGTATCAGGAGTGGATAGCAAAAGGCTGTACAAGCAAATATATCATAGCAAGATTAACCAGTGTATTCAAAGTGCTGTTGCATGTGTCAGTGTAGTAGTAGTGGTAAACAATTAAAACTGTCAAACTAGGTTAGTCCCATAGACAGTTTGTATAAATAGCTAAATCGCTAGCCGCTGCGTTTCAAATAGGAAGTGATCAAGGGAGCACTTCCGGCTTCCGTCGACTCTAGCTCCAAATCACTTTACATTGAAAAATTGTCGCCCCTCTCTCTGTAACTGCTGCAGTGAGTCTTATCATTTGGTCTTAAAATGTTCGTATTAACCTGCTCTACGTGATCCTAGTGTTTTTATGTCGCTATTTTGTCCATGATTTAAGATATGAACATTAATAACAGACAAATCAGGCGCCTTCTTTCCCCGAGGTCGCTCCCGCTAGCGTTAGCGACAGGTTTGATTGACAGCGTTGCTAAGCATCCGCTCAGTGCTAAACCAGTGGTGCGGGGGGGAAGGGGCGTTACCTTCAACAGTCTCGCTCTGGATTGGCTGTTTGATAGTCACGGTCAGAATTCCAAATGTGGAACTCGACTCCAAATTTGTTCCTATAACTGTTAGCCTCAATGAGCTTCATTTGACTGGAGTTGAATGCTATGGATAACGTCACAGTCACTTAGTTTACTTTTTTGTACAGTCTATGGTTAGTCTTACTTTGTCAGATTTTTGTCCTTTAGTCCTGTTGTAGACCTGCTTTAGACAATGTTTAGTCTTAGGATAGTCCTAGTTTAGAAGTTATTTAGTCTTAAATATGCTTTTAAATGTTTACTTTCTGGGTGAGAACTATAATTTTGGGGTATGTCAGTACTTGATAGCACAGCTACTGAGTGAACTGTAAAAGCTGTTCCTCCATGTATATTTCAGTTCAGAGTACTAATGAAGATGTGAGCTCTCATTTTGTTTTCATTCCTGTCTGTGTTGTTTCCAAATCTGAAGCCAATTCAAACAGTTTTTATAGACATAGATTAAGCCGCCAGAAACGCGAAGAACTGATTCTCTCAGAGGCGATGCCAGCAGCTTTTTGAAAAAGTCTGTTGCTTTTGCCCCTAAAACGTCTAAAAGATGAATTGATCAGGAAGAAATTGGCCTTAATGAACTTGTCACATGAACCTACTACACTGGGCTTATTCACCAAGTACTTTCAGATACCATAAGATTAATTCTCAATTGCCATAGGGGTTAAATTAGCCCCAATAGCTTTGTGTATCTGACAAAGGCATGCATTCATAAATACAGTAATGTTATAGCTTCTATTTAGGAGGACTATAGAAACCTTATTGAGCTGGTTTATTATTACCAGTCCCAAGCACAGATATATTGAGAAAGGCATCAATAAAAGCATTAGCCATTAAAACCCAGGTCAAATGAATACAAATCACTGCACCTATTTTCTGTTCTAACAGTACTGAAAAGGGGAAGGAAGACAGATAGGAGAATTACTGTGACAAATATAGTTCCAAGAACACAACAAGATTTAGCAGTAGATTGAAATTGGCTATTGGTGCTATAAGCTTTGGAGTGCATCTTGACAGTAGCGTAAATGGGCCATAAACAACAAACAAATGTACTTAAGTGACACTGGATATTTTCTTATTGAACTGAAATGATGTCGTCGTTTGCTCTCTCTACAGAAAGATGTGAAGGATGTGTTCACGGCCATCTCGTTTGAAGCGGCGTACAGTTTGGGGCGCCATGTTGTCTCTGGATATCAGGACAAAGACCTGCCCTCACTCACTCCTGTTTTGAGATGGAGGAAAGGGAACAAAATAGCTGCAAAGAATGAGGTAAGATGTTCATCGACTTTAGAGTATATACACAGAAATCAGGGAATCACAAGTTACACATATTAGGTGTCATTAGTAAGCAAGTAAACATTATTTATATAGTGCTTTTCACAGATAAGCAAACATACAGAGCTGTATAACTCCCTATATTTCTAGAATAAGGTTGTGGGTTCAATTCCCAGCATGGCCCACTGACACGTTTTGGAGTTTGCATACAAAAATGTATAATGATGCATTGGCATCATAAACCCCTTTTTACTATACAATTCAATTTATTATTCAGTCACTCCCTACTTCTATCGCCACATCTGCCCTGGGGTAGGCTGACATAAGTGTGGCTGGCAATAAGTGCTTACTACAGCCCTTCCAACTATCACCAATCACTCACACACACTCGCACATTTATACATGGAAAAGGACACAACAACAGCCTTTCTCCATCACCAGAAAATACAATCTAAATACATCTAAATGATCTCTAGATAGAATTTCTCAACATTTTTTGTAACTTCCCATAGGATAAAGGGTTTAAGCCTCCTGCCAAATGAGACCCCAAACATGCACACTAAAATAATGATGTATGAAAGAAAAGCATTCCATCAATACCTTGCCATTATTACATTTAGCCAAAGAAAAATCACATTCTTGTTATCACTTGCGTATATTTTCAGCCAATACACAATCTGACACAGTTCATTTCCTTGGTTGATTGGTTTTGAAAATGAATCCTACCCCACACCTCTCAGATGCAGCGATGGCATGTCATCTCTCTGACCACAAAAGGCATAACGGAAATGGCCCAAATTGAGGTTGTAATGATTCGGTGTTCGTTACCAGCTTATTATTGTCTATGTTCGCTTTTCTTGAGTCCCATCCAAGAGACTGATTCATTTATTTTCATTTGCAACCGCCTCTAACCTGCCCCACATGTGTTTCCCTATACTGTCTGCAGTCCTACTGAAAAACGCAAAGATTTGTGTCTTTCTACGCCTGCGAGTAATCTATCTAAAAATCATCAAAGTCACATTGGTCTTTTCGGCTTGACTTGAATTTCCTGTAAGATTTAACCTAAAACCAAAGAGCGCCATGATTAAGAGATAGATCAGAAAGTTTCAAATGTATAGGCTTCCACAGTTACGTTACAAGCTGCTGGTCCAACAAAAGCACAACACTGCCCCCTAGACTAAATACTCCGTCGATGTGTGAATGCATGAGGTCATATAAACTTTGCCAATCTCTTCTTTGTTTTTAGACTTATTTTGAAAAGAACTGCTTGTCTGATGATTGTGCTGCGGACTTGAGACTTCACGGGAAAATGTACCTCTCTGGGTAAGGCTTGTGTTGTGTATATTTGAATACAGTCTGGATCCTGGTCCGAAGAAGCCGGCTGACGTCATAGGCCATGTGGGTGTGGGGAGCAGAGGAATGACGCATGCTTGGAGGATATCCATATGTTTTTCCATTCGTAGGGAGTTACCTCTATTTTTTACATTTGAACAGTTAGCGAAACTCCCAGTCCTCTTCACTAAAAGCATGTCAAATTAAAATTCAGCCCAAGCCAGGAGTTTTTATAACATCATGAGCACTTGACATATGCTATATATAGCCCCTTAACACTATGTGCTTGCTGTATATACTGACATTTTTCTATCAGCAGCTTCATTAACTTTTCAGCTAAAGCAAAGGTGAACTACAGTAGCTTGTCTGTTAAAGTCAACAGGGATTCACCTAGGTCCCCAAGTTCATAACCGGTTTTGGTTCGGTGTGATGAAGCTGCTTTCACACATCAAAATGGGAGAGAAATGGAACTGAACCTGGAACTAAACCAGGACTCAACCGGGACCAAACCAGGATCAAACCAGAACTAGACTAGGATCAAAGCAAGACTTGTGACCGCAGCCCAAGTTGCTCTAACTCATTTTCCAAGGCCTCATGTTTTGGCCTGTTTAATCTGGCAGTTAAAATTTTATTGTCCCACAGAGATCATTACATTCAACCTATTGTTTATTAAGTGCAGCTGCGAAATCTTTTTCACTTGTCATTATGCTCTACCTTTTCTAATATATTTTATCAATGTCTCACATACAAAAGTGTATTTATATATTCCTTGTATTTTTAGAGTCCATATTAGGCCCCATTTAGCTCTGGGAGGAGTGAGGAACATCTCTTTGAATCTGACCATCGCTAACATGGGAGACGACGCATACGACACCAACATTTACTTTAACTTCTCCAGGGAGGTTTTCTACATCAACTTCTGGCAAAAGGTCAGTCACTCTTCAAGTATCCAGTGTTTGTTTAGGAACTCAATGTTTATTTCCCAGTTCTGTGTGCTCCAGTTTGTATGTGTTTGTATGAGATTCTTATCCATAACTCCTATGTACAGAAGCAGGGCTAATACAGTACTCTTCATGCTATAACTAGTGCTTTTCCCAGCAAGTAACACTTCCAAAAATATTTGACTTTGAAATATACAGAATTCAACAGACTGAAATTAGTATGTCTAATGAGGGCAAAACCATGTCTAAACTGGGACTAAAATGTAACTAAACCAGAACACTAAACCAAGACAAATTCTAGGTTAAAATACTTCTACTTTAAAGGTGCACTATGTAACTTATCCGCTATCTGTCTGTCTTCATGGGGAGGCCTGAAATGTTCCACAGTATGGCATTAAACGTATCTATTGTGCATCTATTTCATTACAGGTGTTTCTTTTGTTCAAATATAACTTGAAAAAACATGCATTCTTACTGTGGGCGTGGTCACCTCACCACAGATCTCACCAGGGGTAGTGATGTAATTTGCTTGTCTGCATGGAAACAAGCATACTGACAAAGCGATAATATCTCTACGGAGACAAGCAGGAGGTCCACCTGAAAAGTTACATGGTGCACCTTCAAGTAACCAAAACTA
The DNA here is from genome assembly GCA_000787095.1 of Periophthalmodon schlosseri. Classification (NCBI taxonomy): domain Eukaryota; kingdom Metazoa; phylum Chordata; class Actinopteri; order Gobiiformes; family Gobiidae; genus Periophthalmodon; species Periophthalmodon schlosseri. The sequence goes on along the minus strand of KN470816.1, from coordinate 15,037 downwards.
TTTATTTCATGCCTGACTTATTTGGCGTTACTCATATCTGATCCGCTCCACTCTGAAGTCACCCGTTGATGCAGTAAAATGCATTACTCGTACATGTTTTATACGCCCAGTATTGTACATTCTTTGTTGAGAGTGACATTTTTCTTTTAAGATGATGGCTGCAGTGTCAGTGCAGACTAAACAATGAAACTTAGAAAAGGCAACGTTTCAGATAAGGATTAACTGGGCTTTTTAGATGATACAGTGAAGTTTTGTGAGAGGAACAGGAGGCCACAGCTGCCACAGAGCCATCTCAACAGCATGTGCCATAATATCAGACTTATGAACCATTGAGAATGCATTCACTGTGTAAAAGGAAAGCTCCCATGATAATACTACTGGGGAAATGGGATTATGATATGATTTGTACACTCTTTGATCTCTTGTGGGTGAGATTTTCCCTGGCAACACAGAACTGCACTGTTAAGAACTTATAAAACATGAATACCAACTTTTTTTTATTACATGAACAATAATTTATAGGGGAAAAAATTACATTAATGCAATGATAATAGTATGTAATGAAAAACTTACTGTGTGACTAGATCTTTGTGGTAACTTCTAGTGAAAATGGGAGTAGCCAAATGATTAACTTGATAATCATAAATGAGTATACACTTTAAGTTTTGAGCTATAGTATCTTGTTCACAAGGGCCTATTTCCAGCCACAAAGCAGTGCCAAGGATTAATGTTGCATGGAAAATAGGCCAAATGAGCTAAGAGTGTTGTGGTTATTTTAGAGCTAGTGTCCGGCTTTATTCATTTGTTAAAGAGGCTAAGAGGTCTCAATGATGCCATAGGTCAATACCCTTTCAAAAGCTTTCGGGGACAACATCCATCTCAGAGTGCATCTTCTCATAATAGACCTCAAGCATGCATTTTCTGCCCCTGTGATGGATAATACAATCTCTGTAATGCACATAAGAGGTGACATGGCTCAACCTTCCCAAACAGAGATGCAATTGAATTAAACTGCGGTTGCGCTCTGGGCCAATATTAGGAGAAAATAGCATTTGGTTTCAAAGCTAATCCAATGAACCCAGCTGACATTAAGTATCAGGTTTCCAAGAGTCACACAGCCTCATTTAGTTCAGGAACCTAATAACTCGGTGTGGTCCACTGCACTACGGCAACAGGAAGCCCCGGGTATGTAGAGATGACAAAGAGGCCACTGGTTGGATTTACGGCTGCATGCTTCTCAATGCATTTCTTATTACCGAAGGTGCTGATGTGAACCTATTTTCAAAGGTTAAGGCTCACTCCCATTTCAGCCCTGCAGTGTTTTCTTCAGTAAGAGAAGCTTGACCCTATATTGAGTTTATTTTCACAATAGTATAGGTGAGGCAGGGGTCAGTTTCTTAACAAGACAGGATTTTGTTTATGTTTACTTATTAGCTATGAGCTACAAAATGGAAGCATAAATTTTGGACATATGATTTTTTTTTTTAATTATTATTATTTTTATTTATTTATTTGATTGGGACAATGCATGCATGAACAGATATGATACAACATGAATATAAACACATCGGATCATAGCGGATTTAATGTATCGTGTATATTTTTAAGAGTGAAGGCACCTCCAGATCAAGATTTTGTGAGATATAATTTAATTGTTTTGTGTTTGAATTAAGAAGCAAGCTTGAGTTTAGGTTTACAGGACATCATTACTTTTGCAAAGTATAGCCAATGCTTTTTGAGTGTTCTACTTTTTTGCAATCTTGTGTGTTTACATTGCTAGATCTATAATTGTCTGCATGTGTCTCAAAGCATGACTACAAGGCCTTTAAGGCACATTTATAGATTGCTGCTGTTAGCTCACTGTTGTTTTTGCAGCAGTAACATGCAGCAAGCCTTGGAGGTGAATTGGTTTCTGGAGCAGAGCCTTCACTCCCAGGAGGATCAGCAAACAAGCCTGGCTCCTGTGTTTTTTATCTTCAAATGTTTCAAGTGGTCAGCTGAAAGACCTGCGGCAGCCATTGTTTCAGCCCTTTTCTTGTACACAGAGGACACAAACTGCAATGGCTTAAATAATTGGATTTTATGCTTTGAGTTTTACAAGCAATTAAAAGTTTCTGTATTTTATTTTAAAAGTGCATTGTGTAACTAATTGTCTAGTTTGTATTTATTTAGTTACATGTGTCTTTATTACTGAAAATAGCCTATATATACTGTAGCATTCTGGTTTAAGGAAACACACCGAATTTCTTTTGGTTGTTTATTTTCTGAACACAAGGACTACTGTAGGCTGTATCTCACATCAAAACAAAACCAAAACAACAGCAGTCTCAACTCACTAGAGCCAGTCTCCAAACAAACTAGTAACAGACAAATAGAACCTTCACATCAACTTGACGGCACAGCAACCAAGTGTTATATACAAAAGCAGTTACATCAACAACAACACATAAATAGTTACAAGAACAACAAAAGGTGTCAACTTTGAACTAAACACAAAATATCAGATCATTTCAATACCTTGAAAAACATGTATTCTTACTGTGAGTGTGGTCACCTCTTCACAGATCTGACCTGCGACTTTGTTTAATGGCATGTCTCCATAGTGATATACTGTGGAATATTTGAGGCAAAGCAATAACTAATCCATGGAGACGAGCAAGTGGCAGATGCTCCACTGGAAAAGTGACATAGAGCATCTTTAATTCCTCTTTAGCTGATAAATAAAGTGTGGCATTCCTCTGATGGTAGGGAATCTTATGAACAATTACAAACTCTGAGGTGAGACACAGGAGACATACTAAGCCTCCTGTGTATTGTCACCACAGCAGTGCAGTGATACTTAATGGACTTGCCACTTGTTAAAACACTACCATTTGTTTGGGAGACCATGGAAAGTAAGAAAGCGTGAGAGGGTGAAGAAGTGCTGGACAAACAGTCTGTGGAGGCTGTATACAGGGGGGCACCATATGAGAAAAACATACAGTAACTATGGTGAATTGATACCTGCAATAACAAGATTAATGGTAATAGTTTGATTTTGAAGAAGTGAAGAAGTGTCTATTTTACTCGCTAAAACCGTGTCACTTTTAAAGCATAACAAAGACTATAGGATAACTAGGACTTTACTAGGTCTAAATTAGAAAACTTAACCAGCAATAAACCGATACTAAACCACAACGTAAATTGGGGCTAAAACATGACAAAATCAAGTCTAAAACAACTAAACAAAGAAAGATCAGAGAGTAGCAGCATCATCAGTTAGTACGTAATATTTGTGTCTTGCCATTCATTTCATATTTTTAAATCTTTATTATATGAAAATGGTTTTATACACATCTGTATTAACTGGACAAGCATAAAATCATTGTAAGAAATTGACATTTTAGACTATGACAACTAATTTTAATATCTTGTTTTGCCCTAACCCAAACCCACACCATATGTGGGGGTGTTCTGTTCTCAGGGGTGGCTGTAGGTGGGCGATGGGTAAACAGCCACTTCCCTATCCTGCCCAGTCTCATGGGACAGTCTTGTTTGAACAGCAGCACAGAGGGATACAGGAAATAGTGAGAATTCCAACATGGCCGTCACAGGGTCCTGTCACCTCAGAGCGATGCTTCATTTGAAGGGGCAGGTCTAGAGTTAATGAGGATGTGGGTACAGCCCCAAGGACAGATCTGCTGAGTCAGGGAAAGTTGCAGATTGATTCGTGGCAGGGTTGGAATAGCCCCCCAAAAATAGATGAAAATTAAAATGAAGGGTGTTCTAGTAAAGCTTGTTAATCCAACCCTCAGGTCTGTTTAATAATTAACACTTCTATGGAAGAAAGGCAGCAGAATGGCAGCCAACATGTGTCAAGGAATGACACCAAAGAGATTAGAAATTGTCAATAGTGGAGTATTTTGATAATAAAGTAAGTATTGTAAATGCAAGATAAAGATACTCAAGTAATTTCATCCCCAGTGACTTTTCTGATTTATGACTTAAAAATATGCCAGCCCCCTCAGCTCTTAGCACTTTCCCTTTATCACACTTGGATAAGAATCATAAACATGAGCTAAAAATTGGCATGTTCGATGGACTTTCTCCTGACTTGCCAAATGGGATTGTCAGTGTACTTAACACAGGCTGTATTGTAATGATGTTGTGATGATCATAAACAGCCTTCATTGCACACATGCATATGCACAACCACTAATATAACTGAACAGGCTGGTTATCACCTGTCATCAACTGGACTGTAGCTTTAAATACATAGCTGTACTGTATATAATATAAAACAAAAACAACAGCAAATTAGCAGTGAAATAATACTCAAATAAATAATACTAACACAAAAAATAGAACAACCTTACAGTACAGTAATTTGAGTTTTATAAATTGCTACATCCACCTCTGAAGCCTATATACATCGTCAGTCTCTATTTTATCACACAAAGTTGTCAAGCTCTTGAAATATGGGTGCGCGGGATTATATTTTGAAAGCAGGAGTTTTTGGCTGACAGCCTCTGAGTGAACTCTCTCTGAAAGAATCTCTCTCCTCGTCAGGTCAGAGCCCGAGTGTTTAGACAGCGCAGCCGGTGAAGCTCCATATTGTTTAGACAAGCTCCCAAACATACGGCCTGCAGCCTGTCCCATTACCCTCCTGCTGGCTGCGTGTGTGCCATCGCTGCTCTGTACATTCTTAGTTTAACCTAATTTCAGACTTCAATAAGGCCCAGGGACCTATTCTCTTGCATGAAGAAATCTGACGCCAACAAAAACCAATAAGAACTCAGTAGGATGTGTATCCAGGTGGGTTTTAAAAGCAGCTTATTCTCACTTATACACTGTGATACCAAACAGTGAATGTTACGTTTAGTTCCACTTCATAGTTAAATGGTCACCTATATATTATGTCATTTCTGGGCAGTAAATATATTCATGGTTTTCAGTCATATGACTCTTTCCTGTTTTGAATGACTTTTAGTGGACTTTTGCCCTTTCTAAAGATTTAATATTTTAATTTGCATGGCTGATTTCTATGTTTTATCACTCTGAAACCCATGGTTAAGAAAGAAGTCCTTGTTGTCATGTAGTGTCCTTCTGTATTCAAACAGTATGTAATTCACGGAGTGGGGATCTAACAACCAACCTTCTGATCTGTTGATTTGGACAACCGTACTGACTTAGATTTTCAAGGCTGTGCATAAAAATATTGATGCATAATCAGGTTGCATTACAAGTTTTAAGTCCAGTCCAGTTCTAGCACACAAATCATCTGTCTTATATGGTTTACTTGGGGGTGAGCTGCAAATACCTGCTCTCGACTTGCCTGTAAGTATTGTGTGGTTGTAGAAATATGTGGCTTTATGCGCAGACAGTTGGACCTGTTATGGTCCTATAGCACTGCTGAAGAAGTTGATTGAAAACAAGTTGTAAATAGTACACAATAGAGGCAACAGCTGTGAATGGAAAGAGAGCTATAATTTGGACTTACTATGGTTACTATGGTCACATTTTTATATAGCGCTTTTCTACATTTAAGGCACTCGAAGTACTTTACATCAAGGAACCACACATACATTCATACACCATTGTAAACAGACACTGAGGGCGAGGTGGGTTAAGTGTCTTGCCCAAGGACACAACAGCAGTATTCACCCGTGGGAGCTGAAATCGCTCCACCAACCTGTGGGTCAGTAAATCTGATCGCTCAACCAATGATGTTTATGTGGAGAGCGGGATTCGCACGGCCAACCTGACAAACTGACCAACTGAGCTACTGTCGCCCCATTATTAGTAAATCTTAGTAAACTAAATTAAACAAAGGGTACATTGGCAACCTTACCAAAATAGTCAGTTGAATTGAATAAGGAGTTTTCACAATGAACATGATATGAATGCACTTGTTGGGTTTACAGCACAACAGTTTCTTATCTGCTTGTGTGGTTGTGTTCCTGTGATAAGTGTGAATTGTCTTTTGCGTTTTTCTTTGTCGTCTTGTGTCTCTGCGATTGTGTTGTCTCCAGTTTGTCAGTTTGTCATGTTCCATCTCTCGTTGTTGCAGGAAGAAAAGGGCATTTCCTGTGCACTTGTTGACTTGGACTTCCTCAAATGCAGCGTGGGATTTCCCTTCATGAGAGCTCAGACCAAGGTAGTCCTCTGTCCCCACCAAAGTACGAGTACAGTTCATGGCCACTACAAACCTATTTAACATTTTAGTTTCAGTGTTTGTGAAATTCTCATCATCTTATTATTATTGTATTTTATTTCGATTGGCCTCTTTGCCGTAGCTGTATATATCTTGACTAAATCACATTGGCATTACAATTTGTGAACTCTCTAATCCACTGTTAATGAAATATGATGCTTCCAAGTGGAACCAATTTTATATGACGTTTGCACAATGGCTACACCTGTCACAGTTGCAGTGCTTAATCTTTTTTTCCCATTTTCTATCCCACCTCCAGTATCATTTTGCAGTGATTTTCGACACCAGTCAGCTCTCAGGAGAAAATGACACCCTGCAGTTTTTAGTTCAAGCTAAAAGGTGAACTATTTTATTCTGTGCTTTTTTGTATGACATGTTTTGCCACAAAATAATAATTATAACCTAAATCTTGTCCTCAGTGCCAATCCTGAGCACAAACTCCATGACAACACATTGGACCTGTCCATTCCTCTTGTTCATGAGACTGACACTACCATCACTGGGTAAGATTACGTACATTTTAATATTGTTCCCATGTATGTACATAGGCCACTATTATTGTGAATGTAAATGGGAAGATTGATAGAAGTAGACAATTTTCTGGACAAATATAAACTAAATGTACTTTAACATCAACTTGTCCAGGGACTGCGGGTAGAAACCTGTCTGACTTTTCTTTTGATGTGGTTAGTGTTTTTGAGCATTGACCCTGATCGCAAAATACTTTTAATTCACATTTAATTCAATAAACAATATAAAGTTATTGAATATGTCACTTTATGCAACGTGTTTATTTGGTATGATTGGCAGCCACAATTCCTTCATTCTCCCCAGAAATAAAGACAAAACAACTGTCGTACAAGTAAAGGGATGACACAAATTAGTTATTACATGTTTAGATAATACGTAGTCAGTTAGAAAACTACAGTATTTGTGCTATTAGACAGAGACGTACCATCTGGCAGTGGGAGGATGCGAGGGAGTGTGCTGGTGTCAGTATGGGCCATGTCAACTTAAAAAGCCTTATCTGTGAACACTTTATCATGGCTCCGATTCAATGGAGCGGGAGAGAGATGGAGAGCAGTGCCAGAGGTTTGACGGCTGATAAAGCTGCTGTTTGAATGTAAACGGGCCTTCGCTATAAAAACAAAACACGTCTGACTTGTATCTCAGAAAATGCAAGCACTCACCACTCAGCCTTTACCAGGCTTTTGTGAATGTCAAATGTATTTATTATTGTTTTATAATTTTGTAAATATCCAACCTCTCTTCCGCAGTGTTGTGGCGCCGAGCTCATTCATTTATGGGAACACTGTGGAAGCCTCGCGCTTTGTCCTGTTAGAAGACATGGAGTGCCAGTTTCAACCACTGAATATAACTTTCCAGGTACTACTACTCTTAAAATACAATACCTGCTTTACTGAATAATTGTTGGTACCAGTCTTGGTTCATTTTGGCAAAAATATCTGATTGTATTTTTGTGTTTATTAATATAAAAATAAATAATCCTAAAAATATGTTTTTACAAAATGAATATGAACTAATCATGTAAGCGTAAGGACTGGAAAATGTGCTGTTGTTAGCAGAGGTAGGTAGTTTTACTAGAATAACTTTTTAATCAAATTGTACTTGAACATTGTACTGGTTTTCACACACCATACTTTTACGCCTACTCGAGTAATGCATTTCACAGTGCAACAGTACTCTTACGTGAGTAAAGTTACTCTTCCCACTGTGAGTAAGTCTAAACTTACAAAAGCTTTATGTTGACATTATTAAATTATTTATAACATTTGTGTTTTTTTCACTGCTACTTCAGATATGATTTTTTTTTTTGGTCTGTCCTATCTATCAGATGTTATGTCCAGACAGTTACTCTTAGTTGAGTAGTACCGTTAGTTTCTCCAAATATATTTTACTCTTTCTTGAGTAATTTCTTGGACCGTCATTTTGTACTCCCTTATTATTTATTATTTCGAAGTAGCATTACTCTTACTTGAACACAGTATTTGGCTACTCTACCTACCTGTTTGTTAGAAGCTACTAAATTGAATTTATCCTAAAAGTATGCACATAGAAATCCTTGAACTGTTGGACAAATTTAACTTTAATGTGTTATTTGGGCTTGAACTGTTCTTACCTTGTTTTTCCTTTAGTGTTTTGACTTTTCTTGGTTCATGTTCTTCCAGGCCATAAACAACGGACCCAGTCGCCTCCCCGGCTCCACTGTGGACATCCGGATACCCAACCGTCTGGCTGGCAACGGGGCAGACATGTTCCACATCATAGAGACACAGGTGTGTGCCTATACTTACTCTACACACTCATTATTTATGAGTTTATTCACCTGTGGGCAGTTTTTGGGCCCAGCTTACGTCTGTCTCCCCTCATTCACTTCAGCTGCATGAATTCACCTTTGAGAATAATGTTATGCTCTGAAACCTGCTAAAATGGTGTTTCATGGCATGGACAATTTGCTTTGTGGGGGGCACCGTGGGGCCAGTGAAATTGAAAGTGAAAAAATGTTGACGTAGCTACTGAAGCTAGCCCCGTCATTTTGTTTCACAACATTTTACATTTAGATAACGCAATGCAATACTCCCAGTGGGTTATACCTGTTTTCTTAACCCTTGGGTTGCCCCCTTCATACAGGTAGGAGCTCAAACTGTTAATTGTATTTGCTGTGAATGGGCAGATAGAAGTGACTGTATCTCAGCCTCCCCCTAAAAACATCTGGAATCACTTTGAAGGGATCAGACGGCTTGCACGAAATGGGAAAGGGACACCTGTAGAGCTGCTACTGCTGTGTACCATCCCGCGCTGGAACCACACATCACAAATGCTCTTAATGTTTACTTTAAATGACATATAGGCACATATTTTTTTAAGTAGATATTCTTACATTATATAGTGAGTTAAGTTAGTGTGGATACTGCACAAGCCAAGACCAGTACCAAAAGTTGGAACTGTAAAATGTAAAGCAAAAAACATGAAACAACTGTTAATTTTACAGATCTCTTAAAACAGTTTATGTAAATTTTACTAGTAAACAAAAAAAAAACATATCCAGAATGGAAGCGTAAGTTCATGAAAAACACTTATACATTTGATGACAGTAATAAATTAGGACAAGGGCAACAAAATTAAAGCTGCACTATGTAACTTTTCTTGTAAGGATTTAACCACCCTCTTTCCTTCATGGACCTTGCTCAAAAATACCTTAAAAAACATACATTCTTTCTGTGAGCAGAGTTGTCTCTCCACATATCTGACCTGTAACTTGATCTGGTGGCATCACCTGCTTGTCCCAATGGAGATAAATAAGTTTAATGCCATACTGTGGAACATTCCAGGTAAAATAACATCATCTCCAGAGAACATACACAGTGCACTTTCAAATGGTACTAATGAAAGACAACTATGTGAGCAGTTAAACAAATTACAATAGTGTTGACATTTGTAATATTTAAGCACTCTTAAGTTGCAAATAACTGCATTCTGTTTAAATTACTTTTTACCCAGTGACCTGTCATGTAAGGAATTGGGCTTGTCCAAGCATCTGGTGTAGCAGCTTTATTTGTTTTGGACGTTTCTGTCAAAGCAGTAACAGGACATGAAATAGCTTTGCAGTAAAAGTCTATAGGATGACCACACAAGAGGGTGGCAGCCTGGCAGACAATGAAGAGAGATATTTCCCCCATGCAGAGCTATGGGACAGCCTGAAGAGGAAAAGGAGATATAGTCCCTGGGGACGTGGATGTAAAACAGACACCTCTAAATCATTCCATATGGGAAACGGGACAGGGAGGGGTAGCACCTCTCAGCTGGGTTGGCCTTCCTGTCAGCACTGGGAGTCATAATGATAATGGGTTTAGGCCACTTAAGGTGACGAGACTGCTTATGTCCACATTTTCTCTTTCAATTTGACACTAGGCCGCCCCTATATTAAACTTTATTGACCTTATTTCAATGTATAATGTGGATTATTATGTAGGTGTCGCCTTGTTTGAATGTGCACTATGTAATGTCACTGTTTGGGGGTTTGCTACATGCTTCTCTCTATGGAGATGTTTTTTTTGTTGAAATGCTCCACAGTTTACCATTAAACATATGCATCTTCTATCTGTTACTATCAATTACTGGTGTTTTTCTTGCTCAATATACTATGAAAAACACATTCTTGCTGTGTGTGGGGTTGCCTCTTCACAGAACCAACATATAATTTGGCCTGCTTGTCTCCAAGGAGATAGAATGGTTTATCCAATCAGTATCCTCAATCAGAAAAGTTACATAGCGCAGCATTAGCTCTACGATAAATTAATCATAAGCAATGTGGGTATGTCTCTAGGTAGCAGAAGGCAGAGGGAATTGCACCCCCCACAGAAACCCCACACCATGCACCATCCCACAGGACAGAGAGAGCATCTTCCACTCGATATTTTCTTTCTTCACCAAATCGGGTC
>JACM01067512.1:0-17918 GCA_000787095.1 Periophthalmodon schlosseri | reverse complement strand
GATTGTTTTAAGTCTAAAAAGCACATTAAAATGCAAGATTGAGCAAAATGTTTTAATAACTTAGTGGTTTATAAAGTTTCAGAAAATAGATTTTAAATAAAATTATAGGTCTTGTGGTCATTAGTTACCACAGAGCTGATAGCCCCAAGCAAGCTTTCAAACTTTTAATATTCATTTTTTTCAGGAATGGGACATTTACTCTTGGGACCGGGAGCGGGTTGTCACTGTTGAGCTGCATAGAAGTTATTTACTGCTGAGATCAGCAGCAAAATAATACAACCTCAAGGACGATGGCGGTGCCCAGTGCAGCCCTACACACAGATTTCTGCCTGTATTCAATGAATATTGAAACACCAGTTTGCCAATGCATCCACAGCTGATAAACATTTGTTATAAGATTATAGTCAACTAAAGAAATTCTTGGTGGACTAACGACATGTCCTTCTGATCGATTTAAAAAGGGGGCAAAAGCTCTCAAAACTATTACATATCTCAATGTATCTGACCCAAACTGCTCTCACAAGATTACACCTCTACGGGCATTAATGCAAAAACTACTGTTTATGCAGAAAAATGTACTAGGAAACAGTGTTTTGATATAAAGACATATTAAACTTGTGAATCATGAGTTTAATCTGCATTTTTACATATAAATACCAAATCTTGAGTTAACTCACTTACTTCTAGTTTCTGCTGCTGTCCCATATAAATCCTAAATCCCTAAAATGATTAGTCGACTGATACAAATTTTGGTCAACTAAGACACCATGAACCGATTAATCGACTTAACGACTTAAGGACAACAGTCTTAAATTATATATAAACAATTCTACATATATCTGTGTATGTATAGGCCAGCAGAGTCAGGAGCAGTGAAACTAACATCTTAAAATAATAATGAATGCAACATTTGGAGGTAGAATCCAGCGCCTTGCTCAAGAGTTGTGTGAGAAAGTCGATTAAGCCATCGATCTCCTGGGACATTATGTTGTGCTATCTGCAGAAAAAATTAAAATGGTTCCCGTCTAATTTTAATTGCACTTTGGTGACAAACAATTATTTATAAAAAATGTGTTTTTTAACTTTGCTCCATTATTTCCAAAATGTGTTGTTCACAAATGACACGTGAGGTTAACAATGATTTGAGTTTGATTTGAGGAGACATTTGTGATTGCTCTGACAAATGCAGAGATGTGCAGTGATTACACACAGCACAACAGTACACGCAATAGTACGGAGTAGCCTACAGCCTCCAACACACTTCACTATGTTAGAATCTGAACTCAAAGAGACAGAACACTATTAAAGTGTATGTACTGAAGCAAATTTTGTATTGGCCCAGTACAGGTATATTGCATAAGCAGCTCTTGAGGTCAAAGTCTGCTGTTTACTGCCTGCATCTAATTATAAAGCGTTTTATTGTCTGAGAATCAGGAAGTGACCAGTTAGCATCCTGGTTGGAGCCATATTGCCTGTCTGTACCTCCTGCCATTGTGCGGTGCTAGTTGTAATTTGTTATGTAATTATCTGCCCTATAAAAGGAGAGAGAGAGGTGCACTCAGGTGTTGCAGTGTGGAGGTAAAAGGTCTTTTCATTGTTGTCTGTGGAGTGCTGAGATCTGTCTATTGTGGACAAGTTTGGCCACTACAATGCTAGTTGTAGTTATAAGTAATGTGACAGCAAAATGCTACTCTGGCATCTGAAAGTTATGAAAAACTCTTATAAACTCATCACGGGAAATAATTAGGATGCTCTGAATGCATAAGGTAAGTGAGGAATAACTTTGGACCACCAAAAAATGAACTAGTTCTGTTTTTCATAAAAACTGGGAAAAATTCATCATTCTATTGCCTGTCTTGTTCGACCAGTTATTAACACAAATCAATAAAAAAAACAAGCCTCTTGTATGTCACTTGTGCCACATCAAATAATATTTCAAGAATCAGAAACATTGTCAATACATGATCCTGAGAAACTCGTCCATACATACAATTCACCTTCATCAGTAATGAACTATAACACTCTCTCCAACTAATCCAAAATTCTGCTGCAGTATTAATGACCAGGACAAGGAGAGAGGAGCGGAGAACAGCAGTGATTTCATGCTTCTTATATCATGCCTGTTTTACTTTGTCTGAGCAGCTAGTCCCTTCTACATTCTGTTTGAATCCAGAAGGATCTGGACTCGGACCACAGAGCGTGGCAGACCTCTGTCCTAACTTGTGACGATCCAACCACAGCCCATAGCTTGTATCACGTGTCTCAGATGCAGAAGACATCTCCTCTCCAACATACTAGTATTGTTCAGAATGCTCTTGTCCCCTGTTATCTCGATTGGTTAATTTGGCTGTCAATCGCGTCCTCTGGAATCAGGGAGACAGGATACGGTTCCAGACCCACTGGTCTTTGTAAAGTTTTGTCAAAGTGTGTGGTTCTGGAAAAGTAATATTTGACTGTACTGACCTGTTAAGCACTTTGAGACACATGGTGAAAAACTATATAACTAAACGTATTTTATATTATGATTATTAAAAGGAACTGTATGTCAGATTTTACATTTCATAAACATGACCTAACTGTGTCCTCAGATATGAGGTAAAGATGTTCAAATCAGACATAGTTTTTACTGATAACAATGGTAATGTTGATTTATTCTTAATTACAAACACATAAGGCATGGCCGGTCCATGTACTGAGAATAAGAAAAACTTGTATGTGTCCTCTATCTGCAGGTTAAGGCTCTTGCAGCCCAGTTTCAGTTGTGATTGTAATACCTTTTTTAAAACAGTAAGAGAGCAGGCGACATACGGTTCCTTTAAATATCAGAAAAAAACATATTTTGTCTTCTTTAGTTATACAATATTTGTAGTCTTTTCAAATGTAATTCCCAATTCCCCTGACATATATGATTTCATAATATGATGCTGCTGAGAGCGATGCATTGTGGGTGACATTTCTACACCTCTGATGACAGACACTGGTGCTTTGTCTCCACCCTTTTATTGGCCCGTAAATGTTCCGTGTTAACTCTTGAAATCCTGTGTGATCAGGTTTACGGCCGGTCCGCTCCTCTGGCTCTTTACTGGGGCTGTCGCGATGCCAAGTCTCCCCTTCTCCAGCCGAGGTGCTAAGACTGGTGCCGCGCCCAATCGCCACGGTAATTATCGAATAAAAGAGCTTTAGAGAGAAATGGAATAATCAAAACCAGTGGTGTGTAATGCGTTCACGAGCCAGGCAAATTAATGTTTTAAGAGCTCGTAAAATCAAAAAAAGCACTTTTACTTGGCCCTCTGAGGCTGGTTATATTAATTGAATAAAAGTGCAGTGTATGTGTGAGTAATACACCTCAACAGTCCACCAGTGTATAGAGGTTTGGACTCTGCTCTTTGCTGAGTAAGGGAAGGGCAGACTTTGCATGTTCTCCCCGTGTCTGGGTGGGTTTTCTCCAAGTAACCCCTTGTCTCCAATCAACCTAAAATATGCATAATAGTAGGCTAGTCCTCAAGCTGGGTACTCCTTAACAATGATGGCTCAAATCTGAAACAGTTGCCCCAGTGGCATTGAAGGACGGGTAAGATGCAGAGGACAAATTTCCCTTTGATAACATTGGAGCTACCAATCATAACCTATCAACCTGCACCAGGTCAGAGGGGAGTCAACATCAACTCCCAAACCAGAGACTGGCTACGAAACCCCAATAAGTATCACGCTGAATGAGGCAGCGACTGACCTGAAAGATAAGATCATGGCCTGAATGAACACAAGGCAACCCCGACGCCAGTTACAGAAGCTAAGTGAAGTACCACCTGAAAATCTCCTAGAAGATGTGAATGCAGCATTGAGAGCGATCCCTACCTCAACCGTCACAGAAACCAATGAGCTGCTATACACTGACATACAGAATGATCCTAGAGATGCTTGGCTATAAGAGCAACTGCGGGAGACATGAGAAACAATGCCCGCCATGGAAACGACAGGTAGAGGCAAAAATCAAGGCAGCACAGAGAAAAGTGTCAACTGTCAAAGGCCCAGAGAGGTGCAATGAAAAAACCCAAGAGTACCCAAGTACCCAAGAGATACGGCCAGATGCCCATACCTGAAGCTGGAAGCTGAAGCCAGAATCCAGAAGTCCATCATGGGAGGACAAGCTGTGGCTGATATCAAGAAATCCTACCAGTGGCTTGAGAGAGCTGGTCTGAAGCACAGCACAGAGGCACTCATCCTGGCTGGAGCAGGCCTTGAGCACTAGAGCAACAGAGGCCCAGATCTACCACACCAGGCAAGACCCAAGGCGTAGGCTGTGCAAAGAGGCCCCTAAGACAATCCAGTGAACCGACCTTCTACCAGAGAAGTGACATGTTAGTAGTCTAGACTAGTTTAGATGTATTTGCTTGATCCACATTGCTTCATTTGATCCTAGATGTTTTTGACGTTACTTCTTACTTCAAGCCAATGCTTTTTTTGTCAGTGGGATAAGACAAATGTGTTTACCCCGTCACCAGATTTGTTTTCTTATCTTGGAAACAGTCAGAAATGACCTACATATTTCTAGTGGGTATACTGTTATATATTTTTTAAGTGGTTTGTTTTTCACATTAGAAAAGAGGGCTAGTGGAACTATAATGTAGCCTGAAAGTCTAGCCTGATTTTACACTAGTCCATATGCAGCTATACGACATGCTCCAACATCCAAGTTGTTCAACAGACCGAAGCAACATCTGAGGGTTAGGTCAAAAAGTCCCTCTGTACACACCCTACTGTGATTTTCTGTATTCTGATTCATTTTAAAGGGCACATATTACGCTGTTTTCTGATCTATGTTATAATGCCGTTTCCTCATCAAAAACATATCTAGAGTTGTGTTTTGTTTCATTCACACGTTTAACACACAAATCTTGCATATTTAGGCTGTGTTCTTCTCTCAAAAGGAACCTTGTTATGTCATGTGATAATATAGAAAGTGCTCCACTGTGTTTTTAAACTCCATACACCTACTACACCTACTACAGCTTCATGACATCACAAGGCGGAACGGAGCATTTTGAGCTTTGGAGATGTAGACAGACTAATAATAAAGGGTTACTCAAACATGTGTGAATGAAACAAAACACAACTCCAGGTATGTTTTTCAGGAGGTAACTACCTTCTAACATGGCTTAAAGCTCACAAGAGTCAATTTTGCGTAATATAGGACCTTTAAATTGAGTACTTTTACAGCTCACTGCCCATTTGCTTGGTTGCATGATGTGTTTTATTGTTTTTTCCAGTTTTCTAGTGCATTTTAATGTGCTCCAGTTGGCTAGTGAGATTACGTAAATGGATTCTGTAATATTAGAAATTGTTATGTGGCGGTGCCACAACGGCCCTAAACGTGCTCTAGGTCTCCAAATACTTTCAGCATAACACTTTGATTTACTCATTACAAATATTAACTGCTCGCTGACTGCAACTCACGGTAGAGAGAAAACAGAAAACAAGAGGGAGCCTCGACTGAGTGCTCAGAGAAGAGGGTGGGAAAGAAGAAGTGATGTAAAGTTTGTGCAGTCTCTAAACTGAGAGAAAGCACAAACACAGAGGGAGAAATGACAGGGATCAGTTTGTAGTGGGTATACGCAAATCCAGCAGCCCTTCTAGTGGTTATACACCATATACCTGTGTACCACATAGACTACACCACTGATGCCTTATTCTGTGTGGAGCTGAGACAGATGATAGTCTGTCCTCAAGAGAAAGTGTCTCAGGGTCTTGTCCACTGTGAGGGGAGAGACTGATGGACAGATCAGTGTAATGTCGGGTTTTGACCTGGGTTACGACCTGGTTAAGTCCTGGTTTAGGTCTTGTTTAGAGCTGTTTTAGTCCTTAGGCCACGTGAATGCTAGGCTAATTCAAGCATTTATTGTGATCACAATTTGACTGCAGAAAGTGTTTAGTGTAGGGATGAGCCAATATTTGACCTGCTTTGGCTGACATTTGGCCTGTTGCCGATAACCGATATTTGCAGATACTTATATTTATCTTTTAAAACCTTAGCAAGGCACACAAAAAATCATTTGTTACATGCTTGTGTAAACATACAGCCATATAAACCTCTTTTATTTCCATTTTGACTCATTAGTCTATTCAATAAGGACACTCAGAGAATGGGGCAACACCAAAAAACATTGATATCGAATAACAATAGTCTGATATTAACAATCAATATCGGCCAATATCGATACTGGAGCCAATATATCGCCCATCCCTAGTTTGGTGAAGACTTAAAAAATGTGCAAGAGATGTACGGATTTTTGCCTGTGACACAACAATCTGGGCAAAATGCAAACAGAGCATTTTTGAGTGCTCAGAGAAGACGACTTTGGATTAATGGATTTATGAAACAAGCATGAGTAAAACAAAGTACAACTACAGGTATGTTTTTTTACGAGGGGACAATACAACAATATCACTTGGTTAAAAGCTAAAAAAAACAAAACACTAACATCTGAATGTAAACATGAGCTGTAGGATACCGACAAAGATGTTAGTGAAAGTTGCGTGCTCCAGACTTGTGTGATTTGCAGGTGTTGTGTCTGTGCTGGCCTCATTAACCTTTGGAGAAGCACAAACAGCCGACTCTCCAGACTACATCAGCCTAATGACGCAGAGCTGAAATATGAACATTTACATACGTGCATAAAAATCAGGACATGATCTCAGGTTGTCAGCGGCAACAATTAAACCGAGCAACGCGCACACACCCACGGACCCACGCTGCATTAGCCTGTTTAAATCAATTAGGCAAATGTGGAAGAAGCTCCGCCGCTCAAATGTCTCGGCCTTTCTCCCGAGGGAGCGGGAATCAGAGACGACCTGCCAATCACTGGGCGACAGGAGCAGGGACAGGTAAACATGGACAGGTGCAGAGGAGGAGCATGGGGTACAGAAGAGAAGCATGTGGGGTACATAGGAGGGCCGTCCCTTCTCATTTACCCACTATTGTATTTAGAGTGATTCATGCATGTTTGAGTAATCTTTATTCTCCTGTATTCAAAACATCATTGCTCCAAAAATCCCTGTTCCTACTGCTCTGTACTTTCTTCGTGCTCAGATTCCTTTTTTCAGATTGCTGTTCAGCCCATGGTGAGAGACCTGTCCCCAACCTGAAGGTGCAGGAATCTTGTTTAGTGAGTTAATGTCACATTAAGTGTGTTTGTGCTCTGCTTCTGTCTCTGGGGGCGTGTCTGTGGCTGCACATTTACACAGCAATATGGATCTTAAATTTAAACCAGACGGTGTCAAATTTAGCTGAGGCTTTTTACATCTAAAGAAATAATTAGTAAACACATGAATAACTATATGTCTTGAGGTCAATGTTGGGTATAAACTAGTTAAAAGAAAAATTCAAATCTGTTAACTGGACAATTAACTAGTTACAGAGTAAGACATTACTGTAATCAGATTACTTAGTTTTCAGTTGTAACTAGTTGAATCACTGCGTTCCTGAGTAATTAGATTAGTTACTTGCCCTAGTAGCTTTTAGTTACTTTTTCCTTACCAAAATATGTGTAATTCACAGAACTGTCGTAAACAGTAAAAAAGATAAACAGAAGCACAGAAGCACACAGATCATCTATGTGCACATATTGGTTTGTGGAAGACTGTCACCTCTGCGTGAAATTATGTTCTATAACAGAATGTGCCATTAGTGTGAAGAATTAATACTTTTTATAAGTTGGTTCCTGAGCTGAATGTTCCTGAACTTATAATAATCAGTAATGAAATTACTTTTGAAATAAAGTAATCAGAATAGTAATTAGATCACTTTTAGAAGGTGTTATCAGCAGTCAATAATCACTGACTAATCACTGAATCTCAGAGTTTACTGCTTTAGATTCTTGTAATGCTTAAGATTAGTCAGTGATTCTGTTCTCAAATTAAGTGGTGGAGGATTATCCAACCAACCAAGTCAAATTATTGCATTAAGGAGTTTAGCTCAATTGGTAAGATTCATTTGCAGTGTGCATAACCTGGGTTCAAGGCTCAATCTAGTGATTCATGTTTTTATTTTCTTTCTTCCATTTTTTATGTACAAACAATGTATTTATTTAAAGTTACATTTTTTTTTAGACAACATTATTCTTTTTGTGATGTTTAGAAAAAAATATAAGCAACATTTTTGAGCCTCGTGAAAGCCTCACCAGCTGTAAACCTCACTCCACACCAGTCACACCAGTCCACCACATCCTCCTCAGGGCAACACCAGAGGAGAGGACAGTGCTTTGGACCTTTAACTTTTTACATTTTAAGACAGTAAAAATCAGGTACAGCACCTTTAAACTGTGACAAAAACATTACGTATTTGGAAATTGTGACAATTTGAGATTGGAACATACACAAACCTGCTCTTACATTTGTTTACCTCATGCTAAAAAACGATGTTTGGAGGCAGAGGTGTCCCAGAGGAGCGCCCCACACTGAGAGCACCACATCGGGGTGGGTGTAGTCCTGGTCCTCGCTCTCTCGCAGTCCATTTATAGGCGTCTGAATGGGACAGATGATTGCACGGGGTCAGGCGTAATCACTGGCCTATCAGTCTATTAGCGTGCACAGAGGAGAGGGGTTTCAATTAGCTCCTCGCCCGCTACAATCAATTAGTCTGAAATGTAGAGATGTTTGTGTAGACTCTATGTGGGTGCAGAAAACGTGTGCGCAAAGGTAAAACATGACTTACATGCCGGATTTTAGCCTGTAATCATGCATTGTCATGGTGTTATATGATTTTTGTTTTAATCCAATGGTTGACCAAACTGTCCCTCTGACAGCTGCCATTGTGCACAGAGCCAATGGCATCTCAAGCAGGTGGCGGACCCTCCACTAGAAAAATTCTCATGGTTACAATGAATTAGTCGTATAGTTTTTATGCCCAATTCCCTTCCTCTTGCAACCAATCAAGTGGGCAATGTTATGATATTAAGAAGAGTTTGAGCCAACTACGTTTTAGTTAGAGGGTGAACACTCAACCCTCAATGCCACTGTTACCTCCGAACTTTTGCCATTGTGTTGTTAGGCAAGACACTTCACACATCTTTCCATACCAGTTAACGCTTCAAACAAAAATATTTGGCCTTTAGAATGGTCAAAAGTTCTCAAAATGGCGCCTATAAACAGAAAGCAGAAACCCATGAATGTGGGGCTCTTTGGGTATAAAATGTGCTATATAATTCCTATTATTAATATGAGAATTTATAGTTCCTTTGTATTTCTAAGCTGAATAGAAAAAAGTGCAGCTACATTCATGATTACATAGTCCCAAATATGAGCTTTTCTAATGGCTGAGCTAAAGCAGCCGACTGTGGGGAGCTGTCATCATCGTGCTGATTGTTTGACTTCTCCTAAGCCTGATGTCATGGAGGGAGGAGCGGGAGGAGGGAGGGCGGAGTACAAAAGCTGACCGCACAAAAGCTGACCGCACAGTTCAGAGTCGAGTCCAGCTAAAACAAAAAGGGAGAAGAGGGGGGCTGGTCAACACGCACGCTGCAGGTTTTGTTAGCTTTCTCGGTTTAAATTCTGCAAAGTTCGAGACCTGAGGAACTGGATCACTCTCGCTCTCTCATGGGTCAACCTTGCGCAATATTGTGTACGGAAATACATTATTACATGATGCATGTAGGTGAGGTCTTAAGTACGACGAGGTCACTTGGTATCTAAAGTCTCTTGCCGAGTTTCTCTTTCATTTTTGTATGTTTTGTACATTTTATTTCTATATGTTATGTTTGAACATCTCTCAAAGTGCCTGCCTCAGTAACTGCCCATTTTATTAAATGGGCACATACTATACAAAAAGTTATAACGTTGCCTCCTCATCAAAAACATATCTGGAGTTGTATTTTGCGTCATCATTTAATAAATTCATTAATCCAAAGTCATTTTCTCTAAGCACTCAAAAATGCTCTGTTCACATTTTGTCCGGATTGTTGTGTCACAGGTAAAAAAGAGCCCTGGTCGCATCAGCTCTGCAGTCACTCTGAAAACCACTCTAGTGGAATCGAACAGTCTCACACAAGACAGTACTTCAAGGCAGTCCTCTCGATGCTGCCATACGGGTCAGAGACATGGACACTAGATAAGGTTTGACAGCGGGGCCCTCAGAACCATTGAGAACATCAGGTGGCCCCAACATGTGCCCAGCAAAGTCCTAAGCGCTTGCACCTGTCAACCTGCTGGACCGGTCAGCCTGCTGCACCTGCCCATCAGCCCGCTGCGCCCGTGAGCCTGCTGCCTGGTAGACCAGACACCCAGGTCAGAAGGGTAGAAAAGCCCATGAGGCAAGCCCCACACCCGATGGCCTGATGTCATTGAGAGTGACCGTCTTGGAGTAACACCAGGGAATGCTGAGGCAGTAGCACTGTATCACCTGACGACCCACTGTCTCCTCACAAGAGCTATAACAGGTACAACTCCTGTGCGGTTTTTAAATCCATAAACCATAACTGGAATCGTTCTGCAATCAGACTGGGTTCACAGTGAACACATGGCTCTCTTAGCACAGCATTCACATTGTTCATTCCATTTGCTGACAACAGAGGGTGCTCCAACACCTATATGCCCCACTGGAAACAGAGGCATAGTTTATAAAGTGTGTTTTCCAAATGTAGACATTATTTTAAGTTAGAAAATGTGCAGTACTTATCCGAAGGTGAACAAAAGCAAAAATGGCAGATTTTAGCCTGCCCCTGGACTTTCATTATAGCTTTAAAAAATGGAGGCATTATTCAAACACACAGGTACAATTCCAAAGAAATTAATAATAAAGTCATTAATGGTTAGCAGTACGAGTCTGTCCAATGCTCCCCCCACAAGCCTAGATCACCCATGCTCCCACACTACAATTACACTACATAAATATACAAAAGCATGATACAAAACTGTACTCAACAATTTGACAAACCTGATGCAATGTGCAGTAGTGTCATTAGCGAGATGCACACTGATGTTTTGATGAAGGGGGAGTGACTTAGCGCAGAGAGTAAAGGGAGGGGAGACTCAGAGCATCAAAAACAAAAGTATATGTAATATGTTGTTTTCGGCGAATATAGCATTTTCAAAACAATAAAAGGTAACATGGTGATCTAAATATGTGTTAGCAATTAACACCCCACAGAAGTGAAATAGCTCCTCTTTGATTTGCCGGTATAGGTCCATTTAACGGTGAATAAACAAACACGTTAGCCTTTGGTGTAAAAATGCAGCGGTCGCTTCACTCCTGAGTGCTGCTGAGGCCTATGTCACATGTCTTTATACCTGACCCCCCTCGGCCCCCTGCCCTCCCATCCCCCTGCTGTACATTAATATGGATGTATTTAATGACACATAATAACGGGTAATAAAACCTTAGGCTAAGTCCCAAAAGAAGCAAGCGTGCATTGCCATGGTAACCACCTGGGAGCGCGTGGCACCGGGTGATTACATGTGCTGAGGAGGGGGGCTATTCACAACATCGGAGGGGGGGTATCCTATCTTCTATGATGTTCTATAGTGTTTCACAACCTTACTTTCAGTTCAAATTCATTACACCATTTGATGTAACAGTATAACCCATCCATTCTCATAATTGCCGAGATGTGGGTCACCAATGTCGTGACTATTGGGAGGGAAAGGGAGAAATTAACCCACACCCTAAACAACTGACTTCCAAAGACCAATCATGTCCCAGTCTACAGCAGGCCAAAGAACCAAATAGGTGTGAATGAGGGGCTACGAGACGTTCAGGTGCGTCTAGTAATTTAGCATTAGCACTACTTTGCAGCTAAATTGCTAAAAAAAAAAAAAAAAAAGTCTGCCATACTTATAACCGCGCTTTTGTCATGTTAGGAACTGTGTTACTCAAGTTATCTGCTCTCCGAAGTGCAAATAAACACACTGAAGCTCTGGTAGTTTTTACTTTCACTTTACTGTAACAGACCTAAAAAAAACAACATGTGCTAGTCCGTGGTGGAGGAGCTGTAGTTTGTCATCGCTACTGATCTAAAATGAGTGAATACATGTCCACATGTACACGTCTAAGATTTTCCTGGCTGTTTCTTACCCCACGCAGTTGAATGCCTCTCTTAGTCTGGCCTAATGTAAATCGGACTGTACTGTTACAGGCATCTACAGATGTGTTATTGGGATCTTTGAGAATCAAATCACGACACCTCAATCGTAGTTCCCGGGTTTACATGCATTTGAAAAATCTGTTTAAATTGGACTAGGCCAATCAAAGGAATACATTGAAGTATTTGATATTAGTTAAAAAAAATAGCAAACAGTTTTCTCACTCATTTGTGGTGAGCATGTTTATTTTTTTTTTTAATTCTCTAATCAGTGCTAAATAAACACATAACAAACAAAGCTGATTTGATTCAACTACACCAGTCTGTACTCTGATTGAAATATATCGGAATACATTACAATTTGTTTTCATTCCAAACAATGTTCGTCGGTGTTGCCATGTTTGTTTAGGAGTTTCTTCTTTGGTTCCTGCCCAAACCACAATGCTACTCTGTGATTGGTCAGATCCATCTGTGGATTCCAGGTAACACATGTCAGTGGGAGTGGATTATGGTGGCTACTGGTTAGAGAGACTTTGTCAGGAATACCTGAAACCATAGAAAGAGAACATTTGTTTTCATAGAGCCTAGAAAACCTGGCAACCCCACTGTTTGTGCCATGCATAGATAAACAGCTGTTGTGTACATGTGCTACCTTTAATTTAGCTAATTATGTCTTAAGAATGTCATAAAAACATTGTCCATCACTGGAAATATGGTGGTTTATCACAAGATCATGTCAGCATTTCATGAGAAATAATTATCAATTAATTATCAGCTTTTTGTTGTCTTATTTTTGCCTGAGTCTGAATTCTCTCTTGTCCAATCATCTTACTGCACCACGTATCTCTTCCTTAAGCTAAACCGCACCAACCTTAAGAGATCCAGACCACTTCGGGAGGTACTGCCTCCTAAGCTTCGAACCTCTTTAACAGGCAGGTACAGTTCCATGGAGAGACTTTCGGACTGTATCGATCTGCTCCAAAGACAAGGGTCATGTGACTTTGGGCTCTAAAACTTTGTGCCAGGTCTTTTTTCCGAATTGTTCCTTTTACCATAATCACACGTGTTCTTTTGTTCCTTCACGTTCCCCACCTGACAAAGGCAGTTCAAAGTGTGTGTGTTTGCATATCCCTGTGTGTTATTTACCGCTGGGCCTCAGATAAACACGTCCGCTCACAAAAGCACAGCGCTGCCTTTGTTTTCCGCCTCTCCACGCCTGATCAAAAGAATAGGTAGCACATAAAAAAAACACTTTCATTTTTCCAGCTCGTCAAATCGTATGCAAATGGGACTGTGTTGAACAATGTGTTTTGGGGCGTGCGTGGACTCGGCTGGGGAGGGAGTTGAGGGGGTTCCGGGAGTCCATTTCAGAGAGATGAGGCAGAGGTAATGGCGTTGGCGGGGGGTATGATGCTGCGAGAGAAGCCAGGTTTGTGTAGGTAAACAGGGGGAAGCGTTCGCAGACCTCCCCCTGGGCTGCTGCTGGAGGCGAAAACGCACTGACAGATGTAACCATGTGTTTCTGTGGGCTGAGTTTACCTGTTTCTCGGATAGATGGATGGAAAGATGGATGGATGGAGAGAAATCAGAACTCTGTTTCAGCCAATATGACATTTAGTGTAACCACAACAGCAGTAAGTCTTTCACGCACTTATTTTCGGTAGACTTTTGACTGTCAAAACTGTGGAAAACTCGAGCTGTAAAGTTCAAATGTGATAGTCAGTAACATAATGCCTGGAAAATTGTTGTGAACTGGACCAGAGGGGTGTTTTTTGTAAGAAGATGTATCAGTAAAAATATACTAAGAACACTGGTGCGGTGACTTAGCAATAGCCAACTAGCCATGATGTGTATTTGGATGTGATATCCTTAATCTAAAATAAGCACAGTAGTCTAATGTCTCAGCTCCTAACCAAGACTAGCTCAGATCTGGAGATGGGTCCCACTGTCAATCCCACTGTGCCTGACAGATGACCCCAACAGCACTGAAGGATGGGTCAAACGTAGAGAAAGAGTTAGTGTCACTATGGAGACAGTAAAGACTTTTAAAGGGACCTGTACCCAAATATTTTTCCATGCCTTTGGGCAAAATTTGTCTTGCCAGGAGTTACCATGCCTGGTCTCTGAGAGTTGTGAAAAATTCTTATAAACTCATCGCTGTGAATAATTAGGATGCTCAGAATGCATAAGGTAAGTGAGGAATAACTCAACACTGCAAACCATTTAATAAAATAAAAGCTTTAAACACATTTATACAAACAGTGGACGTTAGTAATTATTTTGATTTGTCTGAGGCAGTGCATCTTAAAGAAAATATAATATGCTTTTTTCTGGGTATTTAGTATTAAACCATAACATATATGTAGATCAGTACTTTAGATTTGTGTCTATTGTGTCTATCCATTGTCCTGCAACAAGCTGCATACACATTAATGTACACTGGAGAAAAGTTGGCATGTGTCTTGCCCAGTGACACAACAGCAATATGGAGCAAATGGCCTTCTATAAATTGTTGTTATATTTTGGCACTTCGATTATATTTACACATCTAGTATATACTAAAAGACCAATAGTCAAATTATTGAACCTGGTTGACAATTCAAGGATCAGATATGTGTGAAATCCCTTGGTTCGTGTCTCTATAAAATGTGTCCATTCATTTAAACTTCGTGTTGCCATAACATCATATTATCGTGTAGCTTCACACCAAATGACCTGTGTAACTAGTTTCCACTCTTGAATAGTAGTCATTGGTGTTTTTCAGAGCAGACAGAAACCATTCCTTTTGGACATATTCGTATTTACTCTGCTAAACCCTCTCAGTGCTCCCTCCTGGGCCCGGCTCATGTATTTTGATGGAGCATCTGCAGCTCTCCACAGCCCACTCTTCGGGCAGGTTACACAAACTTGTTTAAGGCTCGTGCTGAGAAAATAGCAGTGTGCCAGTCCAGCGCGGCACGGGCGAGGGAGCCGGGGGTGTCCTATGCTCACCTGGGCGTGCGGAGGGAGGGCGCCTGTCAGGAGCAGTGCATGATGGGACAGAGGAGCCGGGCGGGCGCACAGATACCCCGCATTAGCCTGCCTGTAAACAGAGTGTCAGCACCGGAGAGGAGAGGCAGGACCAGACATGAGCAAATGTTGTACTTGTTTTGTTTGTCCAAATGGAGGACAGGTGCAGCGGTCCTGTCAGAGGATCAGCAGAGACATCACTCACCTGTCAGAGAGACTGTGGAGGACGACAAACACGTCTGTCTCTTATTGGTCTTTACAATGGTCTCAACTTTTTGCTTTCAGCCAACATTGTTTCAGCCAACTTGCAGAAACATGGGAAGGTTAAGGTACACTTTATTGTCCCCGAAGGGAATTTTGTCCTCTGCATTTGACCCATCCTTCAATGCCACTGGGGCAACCTGTGACTAAGGAGTAGTGGGACCCATCTCCAGATCTTGAGCTAAGCTTGGTCAAGACTTAACTGCAGGATTTGACCTATTGTGACTTTAATGAGGGAAACCACCATCCAGACACAGGAAGAACATGTAAAATAAAATAAAAAATCTGTTTCCACAAATTATCTATCCCTAAATTTGTATGAGCTTGTTAGCTTACTATCACATTAGCAGGATAAAGATCTACAAACCTGATAGAACTGTTACTTTTCCAGACAAGGTAGAATTATACGGTGGAATTTGCTGTCAGATTGCAAATTTGTTGACCTTGTTTATGGTTTACTCTTGGTCTACCATGACGTTAATGGTTAATGTCTTCTCTGTCATCACAAAAGAACTGAGGTTGATTTTAGTATTAAACTGTAGTGTGATTAGCCAAAGCTTTTAAGAGATACCTCAGTTTTGCCTGGCAGACAACATTGACAGACAATGAGCTCAAAAGTCCGCGAAAAGTTACATAGTGCACCTTTAACTGGAGTCATACATTCCCTGTATACACCCACTCTGGCCCTCTATGTGTGCCCGTACATCCCAGGCCCGCGTGGGAGCAGCGGTCTGGATCTGGCTCGGGGAGTTGATGGTTGGGAGATGATTGTGGTTTGTCTCCCCTCTCGCTGTAATCACCCAGGCTCTGCTAATCAACCATCATACGTCTGCCCAGAGCGGGGCTGTGGGGATGGGTGTACGTTCTGGAGATGGCCCCTGGATGGACCTCCTCTGGGTCTGTCTCATCATCTCAGTTTCACTAATATAATACAGTCATTAGCCAAGCCTGTGCACACAAGCGGAAGGTGCATGGAAAATAATATGAGGAGGTATCGGTTTTGACCCAGGATCCAAATGGACGATGAAGATGTTTATTTAAAGGTGCAGGATGTCATTTTCTGGAGGTGGCACATCACCTGCATGATTCTGTGGAAATAGAAAGTTAACTTAAAACCATACTTTGGAACATTCTCCATTCTTCCATACGGCGGAAGATTAGAGCAAAAGGAACATCATTTACACACAAACTCCCAGGACAAAAAAGAGTTTTGTGGAAATGCAAGCCCACTCACAATATGGTTTTACATGGTTTTCTATGGTTTTCAGTGTGGTAAATGTGGGAAAACCCCCCCCCCCCCAAAAAAAAAAAAAAAATAAATAAATAAATAAAATAAAATAAAATAAACTAGCTTTTTTGTCTATTTTTAAGCCAAAAAAAAAAAAAAAAAGTTACAAAAATATATATATATTTTTTTATTGTACTTTTTTTGTCTACCCAATCCTTTTTTGGAAAATATAAATATTCTTTTCTATTTTCTCATCGTCATTAATAGCTGTATCTTTTTTTTTGCCAAATATGTTGATTTCTTTGTGTTTCTTTGGTGCATTAGGGTTAATCTTGCTAGTAAAGGTAGGAGTGTTTTGCGTAAAGACAACAACAGTAGTTCCCAAATGTATGACCACTGACTATATAGAGGCCTAAAATGTGGTATTTTGACTGTTTTATGTTCCTGACCCTAAACTTAACCAGACCCAAAGCTTAACCTTAGCCAAACCTTAACCAACCCTAACCTTAACCTAAACTGAACTTGACCTTAACCAAACCCTTACCTTCACCTAAACCCTAACTTTAACCTTAACCAAACCCTAACTTTAACCAAACCCTAACCTTAACCTAAAGCCTGACTTTAACATAACCATGTAGATTTTTATGTATACCCAATCTTTTTGGAAAATATAAATATTCTTTTCTATTTTCGTGTCATTAACAGTTATATATTTTTGTAGATTTTCTTTTTCCAAATGTGCTGATTTCTTTGTCAAGTGCATTAGGGTTATTCTTGCCAGTAAAGGTTGGAGTAAACAAGTGTTTTGCTTAAAGGCAACAACAGTAGTCCCCAAATGTAAGACCACTGATTATGTACAGGCTTCAAATGTGGTATTGTGGACTATTTTATGTTTTATGTTCCTGACCGTAAACTTAACCAAACCCTAACCTTAACCAAACCAAGCATTAACCTTAACCAAACCCTAGCCTAAACCATTGTTCTCACCTTAACATAACCCCGTTCCTAAACGTAACCAAACCCTAACCATAACCTGTTTTCTAACTTAAAAAATAACCCTGTTTCTAAACTTCATCACTTCGAATAACCACTCACAGCAGACTGTCCCTCCCACACCAGCATATTTCCTATGACTATTGCCTTGGTTAATGTACTGTGCACTGTCCATGTGCAAATAAAAATATACACTGTAACAGTGTTCACTAGTTGGATGGGGGTTCAAACTGCTGACTGTAGAGGTTTGTGGATGAGTGCTCTAACTACTAAGCCATAGTTGATAATAGTTGATAATAATTGACATTTTACAATTCACATAAACTTATGAGATCAGTGTGTGGATGCAAAACAAC
>KN470815.1:24114-42613 GCA_000787095.1 Periophthalmodon schlosseri | reverse complement strand
TTTCAGTCTAGTCTTAAACAGCTTTAAACACTGAGAGGATCTGCAGAGGGCGCTGCCTCTGGTCTTGGGCTGCAGTAACTCCCTCAAATAAAAAGGACCCACTGAGTGCAGACATTTAAACACAATCAATAACATTTTGAAATGCACCTGATATGAAATGGGCAGCCAGTGCAAGTTGACCAGCACAGGCCTGATGTGCTCGGCATGTACTGAAAGCCAAAATATTAATATTGAGAAATCTTATTCCCCCCCATTTCTTCACAGAATTATAGTTTTCTTTTGAAACAGATGGCAAAACCAGGTTATGGCGATAAGAAGTTTTAACAGGTTATAGTATATAAAAATAGCACAGCCATAAAGCTAAGGTCATTCCCATCTACGTTCATGCTCGCTAGTTTAAAATGCAAGCCTAGCAATATCCTCTGTCCTTCAATGAATCGCCCAGTCATAAAAGTCACAGTAAAAGTGTGGTGTTCCTCCCTTAAATCAGCAGATGTACTAGTGGAGCAGGGCACATAGGTGAAGTTAGCACACTGATGGAGCAGACAGACTGTTCAGTTGGTGATGGAGGCATATGGACTATAGAGGCAAAAGTTATAGCGTTTGTAAAACCTGGGCCTTCCTCACCCTGCTGCTCATCCCTCAGGAAACTTTTAATCCTCTACATTAATGCAGCACAGGTAGAGCAGATAAGGAGACATGCTCGTGTGGGTGCAGCAGAGGAGCAGGAGGCTGTCTGTACATACTGGTCTATCTGAGTAATACAGGGATCAGGCAAAACATTACGACTACCTGCTGTATATATTTCTTCATTATAGAACACCTAGCAATTTTCACATCAACTTAAAGGAAAAATGTACCACTAAATGGCCTACTACAGCGAGTATGACAGGTTTTGATGATTCTTTAATGTTTACTTTATTTGCTGAGACAATACTTGTGGTAAATATAAGTTCTAGTTTTATACCAATCAAAAAGCAATTTACGAAGAAAAATAAAAGAAAAAAAAGGTTGAAAATTACAGAAAGTAAAGAGTTCTGAGAATTTTACACAAAAGTTTGACACAATTTGCACTTAAGATACACATGGTTTTCTATACATTAAACATTATTTCAACTAAATAAAGAGGTTTTATTTTAATTTTCAAATAAATGTCAAATAATAGTTTCTGTGTACAGTAAAGGAGTTTTGGCTCATGGTTGCTAGGTAACAGTTATGGAATTTCCTAGATGATGTCATGATTTCCAACCAGGAAGTAAAATTTAAAACCTAAAAAATTGCCAAACTGGGATAAAAAAAAAACGTATATTTTTTTTGTAAAATCTTAAATATGTTGATCTTAACTGTGTTCAATGAGTAGTCTAACTTATAATAGGCACTTTAATTATACAGAATATTAGGTGTGGGATGAGACACATCACAATACTGGTTTTTGATTTTGAAATATAAAAAAATATATAATAACTTGTGCAGTTCACTTCGCAATTCTGGCATTTTTAAATGTATTTTAGAATTGCTTTTTGGAACTAAAGCCTGTCAAGAGGTGTAACTCAACAAAGTGAACCCGTTTTTGTCCTATGCAAATGTAAAAACACGGGGCAAAAATCTCACAAGATAATCTTCCTCATGTATGTGCAATCTATTACCAGAAATGTGAAATTGTTTTGGAAAAAATAAAATCTTTCCCCTCCCTGTTTAGTCCCTGGATACAGTTTATCTATGGGTTTCAGAGTGATCAAAATCCAGCACCGGTTCTGTTGTACTTAACAACTCAAACAAAATCGCATATCTTTTAAATGGGAAGCGGAAACCTATGAATAATATTTTGGTTTGCTCATTGTTATGTTTTAAAATTCTATTCTTTAAAGTTCTATACTGTACTATAACTCATAAGTTGTAAATATTTAAATAAACGTTTATACATTGCCATTTTCACCTTACAATCGTATATTATCTTGCAGTTCTAACCCAGGATATATGGGAAACACTTGTGCAGAAAACAAATGCATTCTGGGGTCGGCCTTAGGGTCAGACTGAATAGCAACACTATTTCATCAGGACTAACTCTCCCCCTCCGCCAGTCCTCCCTCCCTCTTTCCTTTTCCTCGCCCTCTCTCTCTCTTTCTCTCTCTACTCCTCACTGTGATATCCCTCTATTCCTCTTGGCAACAGCTCACTGATTAAAAAAATGTGGTTGACCCTGTGTAAACCCTGGTGCGATCCATCGGACCCAAACAGGGAACAAGTCTCCCTC
Organism: Periophthalmodon schlosseri; assembly: GCA_000787095.1. Lineage (NCBI taxonomy): Eukaryota > Metazoa > Chordata > Actinopteri > Gobiiformes > Gobiidae > Periophthalmodon > Periophthalmodon schlosseri. Next base: position 40,359 of record KN470815.1, on the reverse strand, counting down.
TGGAAATGACTGCAGACACAACAGGCTGGGTGATATTATTGCTTTGAATCATTTGCAGCCAAAGAACACACATTATGAAATAAATTATGAAGTAAATATTCAAGTTAGGTCAGATGTGGAAGAAGAACTCATAAATACAACAAGTTTAACGACCAAATGGTATTACTAAAGTGCTTTTAGTATCACTATAAAAAGTCAAATGCATGCACGGGTTTAATCTCACTCCAGAACGACAGTATTTTCAATAGGCCTGCGTTGCCAATAGCTGATTAATGGGAGTTACAGATATATTACTGTTACAATAATCTACGGTTCTCAAACTGTGGCACGTGGACTTCTTGTTTTTGCTTAATCCGGAGTCAATTTGATCACATTTGCCTCTTTAGTCTGTGTTCAGTGGTGGAACGTAAACAAATTAAAAGTAGTAAAGTACTATTCTTAAGTAAAAATTGTAGGTATCTGTTCTTTACTTATGTACATTTTTAAGTGGATGCTTTTTACTTTTACTTCATACATTCTGAGAGCAGGTACTGTACTTGCTACTCCACTACATTTTTTAACTGGACTGAAAAGTAAACGTATTTTTTATTATTGTTTGAGACCTACTGAAAAGGCACATTCGTAGTTTGAGCAAACAAAAATATGCAAATAAAAACAGCTAGAAACTGATTTAATTGCTTCTCTTGATCAAAATTCAGCACAAATCTTTAAATCAAAATCAATCCATTTGAAGCCTTATAAGACCTTAAAATCTCCACAAAATAAGTAGATTTTTTCATTCATAGTCATATTTTTTGCGCCAGTATCTGTAGATGTACTTTTACTTAAGTAACAAAATTGAGTACTTCTTCCACCACTGTCTGTGTTTAGAACTTCTGTGGTCCTATCTTTAGACCTTAGACCTAGAGTAGTCCTGATAAAGACCTGGTTTAGATCTGGTGGTACTCGGAAAGTCAAATCTTTGCTTTGGTGATACTTGCTGTGAACAGTTTGAGCACCACTAGCCTTGATTACATATAATATTACATATAGATCCAAAGTTTGATCGAACCCTGATGCAAATTTAACATAGAAAAAAGTATACATTCTCCATGTTACAGTCTCATGGAGGAATCAAAATGTGTGAATGTCGTCACACACTATGATTAAACAAAATGATGGCTACATTATTAGTGAATAATAAGTATGATCCATGTCTTACCTTGGACCTGGGCGGCGCACGGATGTACCATTTACAGTCCACAGCCTCAGTGGCCCCAGCCTTTCCATCTCTGGTGATCTGATGTGACTCCACTATCCCCTCTGGTCCCACCATATCATACTGACACGCTGCAACACACACACACACACACATAACACACACACAACCGGCCAAAAACACAAAACGTGTTCAAATCCCCACACAGGAAGAGACAGAAAGAGAGGAGGAGAGACAGAATGATAGATAGAGAAGTATACCTACAGGGCAGAGGTGGTGGGACGCCCAGGTCGGAGAAGTCTGGATCTGAAACACACAAAAAACAACATTTATTTTTAACCCACAAATCACACAGAATTTGCTCGATCTCTTTTGAAGAATATGGGAAGCATTTTAAGATAACTTAAAACCTGTTTTCTGGTAAACTGTCCATATTGTTTTTTGTAACATAACAGTTCTTGTTATATGTGATAATGCTGGTGGTTTAGTGGTGGTATTTTATAATAACACACTGAAAACTTATGAGTATTTATATACTTATACGTAAGTACTATCACATGCCAAAAACAGTGCATTTAGTAGTGTTTTTCTCTGAACTTTGAAAAGTTTGCTCAAAGGTTTTAGCATGTTTTTTGTTTAAAAGTTGCTGCAAATTACGTCAACAGACCCAGTCTCTGTGAGGCGTGTTACCGCTCTCTTGCTTATGAGTCATTATAAGACTTTTTGTGTCCCCGTGGATTCAACGGCTCGATGACTTCAAAATCATAATCAGTTTGTTTGTGTGATTGTGTAGGCAGGTCAAAATAACAGAGCAGATTTGAGATACAAGGCAACATTCTAGAGCTACGCTGTTAAAGATAGTTGCACAGAAACACAATAGTTTCTCCAACTTCATTCTAAAATAAATCAATTGTGGTTGATGGTAAATGGATAAGCAAGACACAACACAATTCTATAAATACTAAAAAATAGTTGAGTATTCCAACTGTTGTCGTTTATTTTTAAGACGCCATATTACCGATCAATCTTCATTCTTCAATTTTATTTTCTTAATCGATGATACAAGTAGGATTCGGCAGTGTCATGTAGTCATTTTCGTACAAATGAAAAAAATCTGCACTCGCTAGTGTGTCATGTAGTCATTTTCGTACAAATGAAAAAAATCTGCTACTCGCTAGTGTGATCTGCAGGTATCCATAGGAAGGGCCGATAGCTACACGGGTCTTTGTTGTGATGATGTTTACGGTGACATCAGCTCCCATTGCGCACCGCAGTTTTCTAACACGGAAGTCGGCGGACTTGTTTCTTTTATTGATTCGTTTTAGATAAATACTGCGATTTTAAATGTGCAAATTATAACATAATGATCCACGGCGGTCATATATTGAAACTATAGAGCAGACACAAGCACAATAGGTCTGCTTTAAAAAAAGAGCTTGGTAAGAATATGTTATTTTGCAATGCAGTGCAATTCAGCAATGCTCTTAAATGCAGCAAACCATCTTAGTGAAATTACACTCCAGATTGGTAACATTATGGCCCTGAGTACGACAAAGCTGGTTCCATTTGATTCCTATGGCGCAGTATGAGACTCACTTTGAGTTGTGCGCTCCTGGTTTTTGAGGAGACATCTTGCAGAGGAAAGGGTCCCACATTAGGGTGATTGTGGGTTGTTGAATGAAGCCGCAGACCTCTGACTGAGCTCAGTAAGAAAAAACAGGTCAGATTGCACAGGAGGAGCACTTCTAAATGTCACACTTTTCTGTCTGCAGACACTCCATTTTAAAGACTAGACTCGTTCTGTACTAAAAAACACATAACAACTGGGACAACAAAATACTTGAATAAAATAACAATAATACTATAAGTATTACTCAAATAGAAGTACACAACACGAACATGAACTGGACAAGGCTGTTTTTTCACATATGCTTACTGGTTATGTAAATCTGAAATCCATCAGGACTTCTAGGTTCTAAACCAGGTTCATGGTAGGCCAGGGCTGAATTAGGTCCTAAATCTAGACCCGAACAAACATAGACCAAATTCATAAACAGAATTCTAAATATAAGACTGGGGAAAAAAAGAAAATTGAGTATGTTGATGTAGCTGATAAACTTTGTCTAAACGTGGCAATAGAATCTTGCCGTTTCCCAGCTGGACAGGTTCCAGGTGCTTTCTAGAACAAAATAAATCACCCCTGACACTGACTTTGTGTAAAAAGAGGAGGTTGTTTATTGCTTGATGAATGTGGGTGAGAAAAACTCAGAAGAACAAAGTGAAAGTGAAGACTAAGTATCAGAGGAGGTGCTTACAGAGCACCTCACAGATCCCCTTAAGATTCACTACTGATTAACTGCTGCTTTCAACTCAGGCTCCAACAACCCAATCTGTAAAGTGGTGTGTGGGGAGGATTGACTCATTTAGAAATACAAACAGCTTTGGCCTTGAACAGCTACAGAGGTAACTACAGAGAAGACTTTCACAGAAAAACATAATGTTGTTTTGAGCGTTGAACAATATTTGGTGTGCTGTATATTCAGTGCAGTGGCCAAACTAACTTATTTTGTTCCTAAACAAGTCCCCAGAGCCAGCACAGTCAAAAGTCATTATTTTATTATGTAGATGGATCATTCAAAAACTGATGAAAACAGTTGCATCAAAATGGCGCTATGCCAAGACATTCCAATGTGATCCCTGAGTGTCCTCCTCTTCCTCCTCTACCTGGGAAGACTCCCTTTCTCCGGCGCCTCTCTACACAACAACCTGAGGACCATTAACTGTGTGCTGGGAGCTCCATCAGGCGAGGTGCTGGACAGAGGAAAATACACCAGCAGGCGCTATTCCAAGATGGAGAATAGGTGGACATTTAAAACGCCGGAGGAGTACTACAAACACACACAGATGGTGCCACACGACACTGCAGGCCAACTAGAAGGGCTTGCCTCTGTACGAGGCTATTCGGTCAAACCCGCCAGAAATTACATTCCCTGAATAACTGAAAAACTCCATCGCGTGGGCTTCTCAAAGAGGATAACTCCAAGTGAAGCTTTACAACATGAGTTTATAACCCTGGAGTACTGAGGAGAACCATGCTGAATATGTAAAACAGGCCAGAGACCTTATGCGCCTGGTTCAGAGGAACACCTTCAGAGACACTCAAAATCCCACCACTGAAGAGGTCCCACAAGAGATGTCCAACAACATCAACCAGGAGGTCAAGGAGACGCCTCCAACAGCAAAACAATGCAAGGACAAGGGATTCATCTTGCCCCAGTTGTATCTTGGAGGTTTTAGAGATTGACAATGGCAACGGGATGCACAGTCTAATCTCCCTGAGGTCCTGAAGACCCCAAAAGCCAAACAGAGGATGTGTCACCCCCCTGAAACATTCCAGAGGAGGTGGCGAATGACACTGGTGAGGACAAGAGCACCACTTTCTCTCATTGCTCCAGTGTCCACCGTATGCTTTTGGCGGCCAGGACCTTTTGGAGAAATGTGGCTGTCTCGTCCAGGAAGTGGTATTCAAAGTCCAGCAGGAGGAAGATCTTTAGTCGTCACAGTTCAGCCTCTAGGAGGCACTAAGCCCCTCAGACTTTGAAGTCATTTTTTTAAAAACTTTATTTGTCCCAGAATGGGGAAATTGTAGTTACTACAATTAGTACTGTGATGGACATCTACTGTCAAAAAATACAAACAAGTACAAAAAGAAAAGAAAACATCAGCTTATCTAATTTAATTAAGTTACTTATGATTGGCTGTGAACAATTTTGGGAGTATCATGATTTTTCTATTTTGTATGTACACAGATAGAATGAATGAATTTCAAAATCAAAACTATTACTGAGTATTGAAGCTTGAATTTCAGTCAGTCAGTAAAAACACTGAAAAGCCTACACAGAGTTATGGAGGAGTTAACCTTGAAACACCTTGACTTCTATATGCTATGTGTATTTTTTCTGCTAAACAAGATCTGTTTCTCATACAGGAGACAGGCAGCAGACGTCACATGAGCGATGACAAAATCAAAGTGGAAGACACTTAATGAAACAGCGACCTTCAGGTCACATGTGCTGCTCCAATGAGAGATTTATTATTGGGCTTTGGCATCACTTAACCCATTCAATCCCAAGGCTACACATCCTCACAGGACACCCATACACATCTCTGCGCCTCTGATAGGTCTAGTCTAAAATGGCAACAAAAGGCTAGCACGGGGAAGCTGCGAGAAAACCATAAATGTATCATGTGTGACCCCTGACCTCTTTTACAGAGCTGCTCCTGAATTTCAATCAGCAAGCTCCACTGGTTTCAATCATCCATCACAGCCTCTCCTTCTCTGCCCTTCTGGATAAATCAATACGATCAATTAGACAGATTGATAAAGTGATTGATGGATCACAAAAGCATGGGCTAGTTCAGGCCCATGTCACTGAAGTGGACAATTTCTGGATATCTCAACTCAAGATCTTCACTCCTGAGCCTGAAAAAAATCTAAAACAAAGATCAATATAATGTAATTCTTTTATGAAATGTAACATATGCAGCCATCTTTGTATGTTGTGAAGTGGGAGTAAGCCAAAGCATGTCTTATTTCGGCCATCCAGGTTGATCAAATCTTCAATTCCGTTCCACCAACGGCGCAGAGTTGCCGTAGTAACAAGCACACAGGTACAAACCTGGTCGAAACCAGGCATGGAAGTATAATAAGATATGGAACATCAACCAAAGATGACGTCGTATTGTTTTCAATGGCCTGTGCTCATTGGCAATGCCAATTTTCCCGCATTACTTCCTCAATAGGAGCTAGCGCCTCTCAATTGTGTGACATTGGAAATTTGCATCATGTGATCATTTCTGACCAGTCAGTGTGACAGCGGCTAGAAATGTGTGTTGGTTTTGTATCAATACTCAAGTTTTCAGATTCCTTCCTTACATTTAGCGAGTGTTATGGCTCATTTCATCAGCCGGCAGCTCGTGTCTACCAGCAGTACACTTAACTTTGGTGTCGTTGTCCAGTGCTCATAAAGGGACTACGAGCTTAGAAGGAATAACCTAAAGACATTTTTAAAGACTATAACACAAAGGTCCATGACTCAACTCTTATAAGACCAGGATCTTATAATGCCCAGTGTGAGCACTGTGCAGCTGTAGTGAGACGAGGGAGACGAGGGACATGTCCTGAATCAACTGAGAGATGCACAAGTCCAAACACATAACTTCAGACACAACAATTTTTAATAATACGATCGATACCGACATTTCAAGTATTGCACAGCTCTATTAATCAAACTCTCACCAGGACAGTGGAGGAGTGTCTTAAGCAGTTCTTCTTATGGATCCGTGGGACTAGACTAACTGTCAAGATTATTTTAGCTTTGTCTCCTAAAACGCCTTAAGAAACACTTAAATGAAAAGTTTCAGCCCATGCACACACACTCTATATTACTCCTCTCTGAAAAGAGTTAAAATATGACTTTTTATTCAGATGTCACCTGAGACATGATGACCAGCTCCGGGGTGACAGTAGAGGTTATGGATTTACTTTCAAAAATATATTTTAAATGTGAGAAATAGAGCTGTGGAAACAGTGCCATGGAGCTGTGGGAACATAGCCTTTTTGCCTTTTTCATTGGGAACCGCAGTTTTCTATCACAGAAGTGAGCAGCCTCGTTTCTTTTATTAAGTGGTTTAAAATGTCCAAATTATAACATGATGAATCACAGGTGTCATAGATTATAACTATATAGCAGACACAAGCACAATATGTCTTATTTAAGCAACTTTGATGAAACACCCTAATATTAATGTTATTATAGCAAATAAACAAGACAAAGTGATCAAAATGCAGTGGAATATGGAGCCAGTATTCCATGTGTGCTTGTCAGGGGTTATGCTACAACAAAACAAACTCAGTCTCCCCAGGGGAAGTGTTCACACAGCTGTTATTTCTAAATTTATTTCATGAAAATTTACTTCACATTTTGTTGGCTTTCAGCAAATCCAGTGTGTGAAATCCTGAGCATTGCATCATATCCCGGGCCTCACAACATAACTACCTCAGTCATTTTTTGGCCAAATCCCATCTACTTCCATTCTACTCTCCAGAGGCTGCTGCATCTCTAGGTGTCATTGGCTTCGACTTTGGCCAATCAGAAACATTTTTGCAGTTGCAGTTTCTTTTGTAGTCTATAATGTGCATATATTTGTTATTTCTGTAAATTCAGCTTACTCTGATGTTATTCTGTGCATTCTGCTGCATGCGCTGCCCTCAGAGAACCCTTCAACACAATAGTTCAGGACACATTCTCATGAGACCTTGCCTCTCATTGCTTCATGAAGTTACTTACTGTGCAATTTGCAATAGGTAAAATGAAAGTGCCCAGAATGTACTACACCTCTCCTTTGTGCGTTTAACTATGTTAGAACACTGCCCATCATGAAGAAAGTTACCTGGAGTTGTTTTCATTGATGCATGACTAAGTAATCCATCCTTTATTCACAGTGATTGATTCAGAAGTTGATTTTAACTGTATGTTTATGTACGTGGCTCTGTTCTGACTACAGTTTCTAATCATTTGACTTGTACCACCATCCAACTTTCCTTCATAAAATGCCCCATAGAGAATGCACACAATGCTGATGCTGCAAAAAAATCCAAACTGCCACATCACTTGGTTTATATGGTAATGGGATATTCGCTTTTTCTTATAAAATGTACATCTGGAGTGATTTCTGCACGTTTGAGCAATTTTTAATCACTTACTTTCAAGACGCCATTTTGCCAATCAACTACCGTTTTCACACCCAGTACTTAGTTCGTTCTCAAATTAAATTTTGTTAATCAGCAATACTCGTAGGATTCGACAGTTATGTGCAGCCATCCTTTGGAGGCGCCGACAGCTGCACGGCTCTTTGTTGTGATGACGTTTATGGTGACGTCAGCTCCCATTGAGCACCACAGTTTTTAACACGGAAGTAAGCGGACTTGTTTCTTTTATTAAGTTGTTTTAGGTGAATATTGCGATTTAAAATGTCCTAATTATAACATAATGATCCACGGGTGTCATAGATTATAACTATAGAGCAGACACAAGCACAATGGGTCTCTTTTAAGAAATTGATTCCAGTCATAGCTACAACAATCAGGCAAAAGGTTTTGACCACCAGTCTGTTCTCTAACAAACGCTTTCAAATCCTTCTACTCTAACACATTTACTTTGACAGGGGTAAAAATTAGCTAATCTGTTATTCAATTTCTTGTCAGTGGCCATAATTTTGTGCTTGATTTGTGCTGATTTGTGAAATAACCTAGCACTTGTTGTTTTATTGGGTTAAACTGCCCCCAGAAGTAAACACGAGCAGCTTGCAAATGCCACTGCAAATTTACTTGTCAAGTTGCTTCCGAAATGTGTTTATAATACTTCAAGAGCACCAAAGGTAATTCGGTCTGGCAGCTCGACAGAAATGTTCATTACCAATTTGTTCCGGTAAAAATAAGCAAAAGCAAAACAAATGTGGCTCTTATTAGCAGTGTTTGGCTGTACGGTGCCAAATGCTATTTCGAGAAAGCTGAGTGGAAATGTCTGGAGATGTACCTATAATAACTAAACAAATTGTAGATTATTATGGACTTTTGTGACTGGACTCCACCAAAATACAATTTAGTGTGAATTAATAAGATAGGCGCAAACAGCATACGGGCCAGCACAGTACCAAACTCAATTTCCCAGTAACCTCGCTGCTTCCCTCGCACTCGGCAGTGACATTTAAATAAGCATCTGATTAATAATCTCGACTAAAGTGGTTGATCAAGTTAATGAATAGCTGCCATTAATCACACTGGCACAGCTGTGGAAGGAGTTTGAGAGACAGACGGTGAAGCAGGGAAGAGGAAGAGGAACAATTGAGGATTCAATTAGCCACGAACAAGGAGATAGAACAATAGCTTTGGAGAAGGTAATTGGGATACACTCCTTATATGTCACTCAGACTTCAAACCCAGGAACTCTGTGGTATGTTTAGAGACAACGCAATGGATTGGTTGGGGAATCTAAATCTTAAAACTTCACATTTAGCCACAAAACCTCGGTCAATGGTGAAATGTATGGATATTTCAAAACTTCTACAAATTCCCTGTGTGCCTCAAATACCATTTAGGTAGGTTATATATCTGGCATTTACTTTAGGAGTTAACCTTTTGTAGTTCCTTGGACTTTATTCCACAGATTCAGTACAAAAGTTAAAGGAATAGCTAATAGTTGAATGGGAATAGAAAAGTACCAGTAGTTTCCAAAGTGGAGAACAAGAGACATGAGGTTGGGGTCGATGATTTCAAGATATAGTTTTTATAAATACAGAATTTATTAAACCTTATGACACTTTTTAGGTTCAAATCAATTTATCAATTTAATTTTGCAGTGTCAGTGTGTCGCATGGTTATTTTTGAGGGTCTCAGCCTCAAAAGTTTGGGAATTTTTTTTATTTTTTTTTCTATTATTTTTGTTTTTATGTAGTGACTTGCAAAGTGATTTGTCATAGTTTGTTTTTGTAGTTTTTATTGAGCCAGATGTCCTTCCCGACACAACATTCTCAATAGAAATATGGGTATTGCATAAAATTACACTCTCTTGGTTGGATTGTTTACACCTTCAGAGCATACCAATTTTACAATAATCCCTAAAAAAGCATTTTTTATCATATGAAATACAAATGGTTAGATTGGACAGTGGGATCCAGCACTCTGTTAGATCTGCAGTCCATGTGGACTCCAGTGTCACTGTAGCTCACACAGCAGCCACACATCAATAAGCCGGATAAAAACTGCCCTGCACTGGCCACAGAGGAACGTTTTAGCAACAGCACAATAGGACTTACATTACAATGCTTTTGCCCTTGACCTGCATTTACTATACAATGTACTGTATATGAATCCAGTTATACTCTCCAAGGCTTTGTTCACACTAGAATGCCTGAAAATAAAATACAAAAATATCCTGACATAGAAAGAGTCTTGCATCTAACTGGATAGGCTGCAGTGGACCGGTGATTTCCCGTAAAGGTGTTGAGTCATGAAAAGTCTAAGAATGTGGGATTGTGTGTCGGCCATTTTGAGTGGCGGATACATTACCAAACCTGTGTGATCTCTGCCCTTGTGAATGAACTGCGGAACCATGTGATACATTATTGATCACCATAAGGAAATAGCTATAAAAAAGCTCTCAAAGCCGTTGGGATTGGATGTCTTGTTCAAGGACGCACAGGTTTAAAATACAGCCTCTGTGTTGTACTGAATAAAACTGTCCATCAAAATGATTTCTGTTTTTCTTTCCTTTCAGAGTTTCGGGACAATTTTGCTTCTTTATTCACAGTGATTGATTTCAGAAGTTGATTTTAGCTGTAAGCTTGTGTACGTGGCTCCTTTCAGACTGCAGGTTCTATTCATTTGACTAGTACAACCATCCTGATTTCCTTCATAAAATGCACACAATGTTCATGCTGAAAAAATACAAACTGGCACATCACGTCATGGTTTATATAGTAATGGGATATCTGTTTTCTTATAAAATGTAAAGGTTGGATGTTAGTGTAAGAATAACTAAAGTAAAAGTACAACCAATTTCCACAAGGCTTTCCCCAAACATGAACTAAAACAAAAATTTAAAGAGTAAATGCTTGTTTTGTGAAGCCTTAAACTCCAACAAAAAGGCAAATATTTAGGTAGTTCGCCCTCAAGCTTACAATGGAATGGTTTTCAATGTCAAGCAACTATTCTCAAAGCATTCCATAGTGACATTCCCAAGCATGGATAAATCTGTCAAGAACAGACGGCAGTAGCTCAGTTGGTGTGGCGTTTGTCCACTGACCCACAGGTTGGCCATGCGATTCCAGCTCCCTCAGATGAATGCTGTCGTTATGTCCTTGAGAAAACACTTAACACACATTCATACACTGGTGTGTGAATGGGTGAGTGATTGATGTAAAGCGCTTTGAGTGCCTCTGAAGATGGAAAAGTGCTATATAAAAATGTGACCATTTACCAAGAACCTCTGATTTAGGAAAAAACTGAAAAATAAAGGCTAATCTGACATAAAAATCACTGAAAAATGGAGGATGATGGCTGTTATGACTTGAAGGGGAAAAGCTGAAACTGTGGAACGCAAAGACATGATTTGGAAACATTAACATAATTAATCAAAACATATTTTGTGCAGAAAATGCATCAAAAATGAATATTATGTAACTACAATCATGTCAAAATAGTCTTTAAAATGTCTGTGGAGCCATCACCATCCTGTAATAAAAGTTAAACTGAATTGAAATACTTAATCTATGCTTTTTTTTTTACTTCACAGGTATTTCCATCTATCTGACATCTCTCTGACAGACTCTCCTATAGCTTCCTTTTGGGCACCCATGCAATAAATCAACCCTTCTCCAGCACTCAGCCACTCATTACCGAGCTCGGATCTGAAATGCAAACACCGGGATGCTGTGACAGAACGGGACAATGCGCCCAACTGCAAACTGCGTCCCCCCAAAGAAAAGGTAATTTGCCAGGCTGATTGCTTTCTGCAGATAGCGTTTCATTTCACTGTCATGGAATTATGAGAGAGCACTGTTTCAATTTTCACAGCCCTCTGCATCTGCTCCCATGCCCAGAGGGAATCAGGGCCGCACCGGGAGCTTGCTTTGCCAATATCAGCAAGGGTTTGACCTGCTGAGCTGATAAACTGCAGGCAAATACACTTGAGGTAGGTAGGCAATTGTAAACACAAGATGTTTGAGGGTAAGATGGAAGGAGGAATGTTGATTGTAGACCTTTACATGAGGGTCAAATACATGTTGGTAGTTTAGAGACAGGAGAGGTATCTGCAGTTCAAATCAAATCTTTCGAAAAAAAAAAAAAAACATCCAAACAGGTATTTTTAAAAAAGGATCCTGATGTTGCCTACACATTATTAATTATTTTACTTAGACTTTACTTATATAGATAATTATAAACCATTAATAAGGAAGAAGAAGACAAAAATCATTTTTTTTCCAATTGGATATTAAATATAGTCTGCTACTCATTTTGCCCAAAACATTCCGCTTTAAAAATGTAATATTTGGTGGGTGATGCAACCGTCTCCAAAAATTGATTCCTTTCTGCTAACACTAGCAGTGGTTTAATGTAGTTTAGATTAGAGAAGGCTGCCATTTTAATATTACATAAAAACAAAACATTAGACATTAAACATAATTCATTAATACAATTTGTATTTATAATTAAAGCCTCTAAATGAACTGCTAACTGCTATGGTCAGGAAGTTCAATAACACTTAGATTTTTGGTAAATAAAAACTGCCGTCACAGCCTCTGAAGTAACAAAATAGCATTTAATTTGGCCCTGCGGTTTCACAGCTGCAGTGCACATCAGGACACAGTCTCTGGAGAGAGAGAGGTCATTAGACAAGAGGAGAGAGAGAGGACCTGCTAATGAACATAATGGTTCCTTTAAAAACACATCATTACAACAGCTACAACTGATACTTGCCTCTTATCCAAATGAGAACACGGCGTTGAAAGCCCTTATTGAATTAAAATGTGTTGATTCCAGATATCCACAAGTGTTATAATTACAGTGATCAGTGCAGACGATTTGATTGAATGCTCTCAATTTTGTATTCAATATCAACTACCAACGAGAGAAAAAAACATAAAACATAAAAAAATCTACAGCAATAATGTTTGTTTGTGTTGATTGTTAATTATCCTATGCAGGAAGATTAGTTGACAAAAATTTCATCTTAATTTGTTATATGCACAATAAATCTACAGCCTGCTTATCTTATGGCACTGTTATTACAAACAAAGCAATATTTTACAAACGATTAATGTCTCTGTTTGCTCCCTTGACTCGTAGATAAGAATAGAAACCATACAACAACAGCAATTGCATATCATAAATACTCGCAAAGCCATTGAAAACTCAGCAGCACCTCTGATGGCTCGCGGCTATAACCGTACATTTGCCCATATGTCAACAACTTGCTCTTTCCTTATGTCTCCGTGTCGACTGATGCTCGTCTCCCAGCACACGTTGCCTGCGGTTCTTTCCTCTGAAGCGCGGGCTATAAGTACCGGGTCAACTGTGTACATTTTAGAGAAAGACAGAATACAAGTCATGTCCAGAGCAAACGTTAACATCGATCCCTGTTTGCTCCACAATCGCACAATACAGAGGTTTAATTAGAGAAACCTGAATGGGTGGATTTACTGCTTGGCTAGTTCTTTTATTTATTGCTGGAATGCACAGAACAGATGCACGGCCCACATAAGGTGAGCTAGGACTTCATTTAGCTCATTTAGAAGAAACTGAATTGCATAATGTTCAGCTTGGTACAAGGGCTTACATAACCATAGCTTCATAAAGTACAAAGTAGTTTTGATCAGGATAAATTGGATTTGCTTGGATTCATTTTTTCAACCCAATCATAGGCTCATGAAAGTAATATGCAATACTCTGACTGAGTACAGCAGGCTTTATGACATGGCAGTATTCCCCATAACTGTACTACAAAATCTATATAGGCAATGGTATAGTCTTATTTTAGGCCTAGTTTAGATCTGGTGATACTCGGGAGGCAAAATATTTTCTTTTTTCTTTCTCAAAAAGTTTGACTATAGTATATACATAAGAAAACTATTTTTTTGCATTTAGACTGTAAATGGGAAATGGTCACATTTTTATATAGCACCTTCAAAGCACCCAAAGCGCTTTACATCAAGCAATCACTCACCGATTCACACACATTCACACACCAGTGTACACAAACACTAGGGACGAGGTGGGTTAAGTGTCTTGCATAAAGGCACAATGACAGTATGCATCTGTGGGAGCTGGAATTGCACCGCCATCCTGTAGTTAAGTGGATCTGACCATTCTACCAATGACGTTTATATCGAAAGCGGGATTCAAATCGCCATCGTTTGGATCAGAGGACGAACACTCTGAACAACTGAGCTACTGTCGTTGAATAGTGCATAAAAAGTTACAACACACAATGGACCATTTTGAACAATGACAGACCTCCACATGTATTTCTCTTATTCTCTTTTTCTCTTAGTTCTAGTTACTTCAAATGCACTTTTTATTCATCCAAAAATACTAAATCTGCCTTTCCAAAAGTACACAATCATGCAGTAGCCATTTTCACATACATTTGACAACAGTCCTTTTGGCATAGCACACTGTGGACCACACCGGCTGCTCTAAGTCCCTCCGTTCTCCTCCTCGTCACAGCTGTATCAGGCGTGACAAACGGTGACTGATGTGGACGTGCCTCTGTGTAAAATACGGCTTTATTATAAAGCGCCAGTCAATGGAACAAATGGAGAGTACATGAATCTACTGTGTGTCTACCCCATTGTCATTCACATGTGGAGTATCCTGCAGGCATTAGTATTCATGTCCAATTATGTAGCTGAATACAAACATTCAAGATTTGCATATGTGCATGGCTCTTAGCATCCAGATGTCCCATTTTGTTTGTGCTGCCATTATTTGGATGATGGCCCTGATACACTTCCATATGGACCGTGTATATTGTGACAGGTTTGTACAGGCGCTGACACACACTGAGCCACTATGACAGTTTTTAATATCGCTCAAATTCAAGTGCAGATTAGACAATAGTCAGAGCAGAGCGGCAGTGGCTCAGGTGGTTGAGTGGCAAACCTACAACCAGAACGTCGACAGTTGAGTGCACATTCTTGCTCTGCCCATCAGAATCCTTAATGACCAAACAACATGTTGGTAGAATTTGTTGCTGGTAAAATAATGCTCCTATCTGGGACTGCGTAAAGTAAATTTCCAATTCATTTTCCCACATACAAAAATAAAGGGGAATTTACTCCTGGAACTGCAGCTGACGTCAAAGTGGCTGGAACTGTTGATAGAAAAGAAAAGTGACTCGGATGTCCAATTACCTGTAGCTCCTCCCGGTGGGCAGGACTATGGACAGGTGGTGAGCGGGGTGTGTGTGGTCTTAGCTGTGGCGTTTAAGCTTGAATGTGTGAGAATAATTGGTGGTGGTTGGAGACGCCATTGTTGTAGACTGGCACATTGGCAGCCAAGCCTCTGCCAGTCATTCCCAGGCAGCTGTGGCTAGCTTACCTACAGTGTGGTGAGCCAGTCAATAACACAATGAAGCTTGTCCAAAAAAGCACTGAGGCATTATGAGGCTGTTGTGGTGAAACCATATTGACAAAAAGGCAATGCTTAAAAAAAAAAAAAAAAAGTAATAAAGGATTTCCAGAGAACAGTGACCTCGGGTAGACCGTCCCAGCAGAATAGTGCGTCTGCAAAATCAATCTTTGAAAAATATAAAGAACAGACAAGAAAGCTGTCCGTCACACAGGTCGATTTGTCCAGACATCCCTCAAATCCAGTTTCTCAATAATGATAACGAGCACTGAAACATCCATGTTTTATTGACTTGAAACTGTAAATTGCACTGTATCCATTTAGTGGATGGATACAGCAACTATAGGCCCAAAAGTCTGGTGCACTAGTCACTGCCCACTCCCTAAATATAGTGGATGTATTGAATCTTTAAACTAATGCTACACCAAAGCAAACACAAATATAAATCCTACAACAGAAAACCTTGAATTACTGCACAGTGGACTATAGGTATTTTTTTCTAAAGCTGTGATCACATTGAGCCAGAGATTAATCATCCCTGCAGCCTTAAATGTACCGAGCTCAGTACCGGCAGCTTCCACCATTGTCCCTTTCCTGTGATACTCTTTGATACTAGGAGTGAGGCGAGCGCTCGGGATGAATCCATAAGCAGTCAGCGACACAGGGATCCGTGCGAAACTGCCCTTGGGGCCGAATCAATATGGTCCCCATGCAGTGCTTCGCGAGAGTCCAGGAAACAGCAGAGCAGAGTCCAACTGACACTCAAAGTGTAAGAGTCAACGGTCAAATGATGATGGACACAGGTTGACTCATGTTCACAGGCAAGACAGTTTATCGAGCAAAATTCAGTTCACTA
>KN470815.1:2543-23990 GCA_000787095.1 Periophthalmodon schlosseri | reverse complement strand
GAGATTTATATTCATTTTTCTCACAGACTCAAAATATAACAGATAGAACACACTTATATACACCAGTGTGCTTCAACACCGGAGGCAGGGTGGGTGAAGTGTCTTGCCCAAGGACACGACAACAACACGCACTCGAGCCACATTCCCAACGGTCTCCCATCCAAACACTGACGAGGCCCAGTCCTGCTTCGTCTCCAAGATCAGACAAATGCAGTGTAAAGAAGAGGTTCTGTATCAATATGTTTATGGTAAAAACAGACTTTTAACTGACTGGATATGATACTGTAATAGCAAAATACATTTTAACCTGTTCTTAAACATATTTAATGTCATAATTATTTGGCTCCCAGTTTCAGTCAGTACTTTTCCACCGAAACCTACATTCCGCTGCCAGGTGCATCCCGTCACTGTCCGGTACTCCTCCTACTGTTACTTATGTCATAATGACCTCTCCGTACTTGCCTCTGTACCAGCATGTGCAAAACCCAGCATGCTCTCTCCCTCTTTCTCTTTTCTACCTGATCTACTCATCTCTGCTCTCATTTTGCTCTCAATTTTACGACCTACAAATATTTCCACTACAATACCATTACAATATGTTGAATATGTCATAAACTTGAGCATGAACTGTATCCTGTCCACAATTAATATATTTCACATTTGAAGCTGTCTTTATTCTAATACATTTGTCAGCTACTTCTGTTGTATAAACAGAGTGTTCCTGCATCTACTTAGCGCGTCCATGAACAACCCTCAACTTTACACCACTGACCCGAACAGCCTCATTTGTTTCTCATCCGGTGAAGTAATTGGCCAACTTTAATCTGAAAAGCAATGAATGAAACGCCTTCCCATCAACGTGGCGACCGTTAAACATGCTCAGGTTTATGTCTTTGCCCTCTATTAGCTCTCACGGTGCTGTCTGACATTACTCCACTGAACCGTCCCATACTCAGTGAGAGAGGGGGAGTTTGTATTCCACACCGCACTCCGCACATCAGAGGGGAGCATGTTGACAGGCCTCTACTACTGTACCGCGTTGTAAGACCTTGGACTATTTTTGGCCTTTTGGTTGATGCTTGTAGCTTGTGTCAACATGTCTTGGTGTGTCAACACTGAACATCAGGTGTTCTGTACTTGCTACAGCATAAAACACCAAGCAAAATAAGTAAAGTGAGATGAGCAGTGAAGCGATGAGTGACAGCAGGATGAATTTCAAGGGCTGTCAGTTTTATCAGGGTATTATCACGTTAATGCAAAGTTATTTTAGTGGTGTCAATTTTAAAAACGCAAATTAATCGCATGGTAATTTTGGCCATCAGCGCGCTCTAATTTCAGCTGAATCTGAGGAGACAGGCGAGGGGTTCTGCTGGCTCTGATTCTGCAGGTTTTGGTCCTCTCCTCCACTGTTCTGTGTGTGTGTGCGGAGCAGTTTGCCCTGATGCGAGCTGTGGCCTCTGCTGGCTCTGATTCTGCAGGTTTTGGTCCTCTCCTCCACTGTTCTGTGTGTGTGTGCGGAGCAGTTTGCCCGTCCTGTCCTTGTTGTAAAAGCTTCGAAGTGTCCCCACCTTCCTTCGTCGTGTCTCAATGTTAAAATCCTGGAGGACGTATGCGAAATACATGGACTGTCCACTCATTCCGTTGTAAATCTCCAAAACAACAGCCTTCCAAAACGATCATTTCAACATGTTCTGCTGTTTAAGATGTCAAGGCTCTGCTAGTTTAACTAATGCTTCCTTAGTGGCTCTTACACAATAAAAGTCTTTGTATATTCCCGCTTCAGAGTCTTATTGTGAAAGAGTCAGGCAGTGGCAGAGCACATTACTGTGATCACAGGACAGTAGAGCCACAGCACTGTTTAAATGAATGGATGCTGATGAGGATAATGAATAAGACATATCATAATGTCATTTTATTATGTTATTACAGTTAGGCCTATGGCTTACAGATAAACACAGTAGTAAAGTAAGAAAACAAGAAAAATGCTAAATATGTTATTAAAAAGCCATATATGTTTTTTTTGTTGGTTTTTTTTCATTTCAGCAGGTGTGAAATTGGACCACAAGAGTTAATACCTCCTCCACTTCAAAGTAAAAATTTCCTATAGCTGTGATTTTTTTTTTTACATATTCAACATAGTAGTCTTAATTATGCAGTTCTGGTCCTTGTATTGTGTCAAAACTCGTGTTGCCCATGTCTAAGCAGCAGAAACGACAGACAACAAACAGAAGTAGCAGCTTTGATCATCTGACTCTTACAACAGAAAAAATCACACTCATCAAATTTACTCAAATGCATTACCCTGACAAAATGGTTTACTTGGAGAATTAGATGCCACGTATAGAGACATTTACCTCTGTGTGGACGCTGTTTACCTCTCAGACAGTATTATATTTGTGCTTATACTGTGCTTGTCACTGTAAGGTTGTAAGGTTGACTGCTCTGAACGGTTAGCACCGACAAACAGAGACACCAGGGCAGAGGTCTGCATTATTTTGACATGACGCACACTTGCATAGCATTAATATGTAACATGTTCTTCCTGTCAGGACCCCACTTTCCTCAAGCAGGACGTCCATGTCAGCGAAGCACCAGTAAATGTTCTGCTACTGTCACTAGAAGATTGTGTGCACCAATGTTGCAGAGTGGGTAGAGGTTACTGCAGGTGGCATACATCAGACAGAATAATTAGACCTTGTATAATAACAAAATATAAACATCATTACCAGAACTGAAATGACTCGCTAAAGGCCATTTGAAGTAGCTTATTGAAAAATTGGCTTGGGAAATTACTAACAACCCATTAAGCACATGTATAGCTTCATTTTTTCCTGCTTTCAAGACATAAAGGATGAGGTACATGTAGTTTAAATGGTGGTACTCCAGTTTGTTCTGGCACACTCAAAGCCTTTGGCACATTGGTAGTATTCACATGCAGTCGTTTTTCAGACAGCGAAGCAAAGCAGGGAGTATCGCCCCTGCACGGTCAAACAACATGGTGTGATTTTGTCACAGACTAATAAATCATGAACATTTTATTGTTTCAAAATGTGTAATGAGTGTAATAAGCCCTCTTAAAGTCAATGGTGGAAGGTAATGAAGTACAAGTACTGTACTGAAGTATAATTTTTTTAGGTTTTACAGTGGATACTTTTTACTTTTACCTCACTACATTTGAGAGCAAGTATTTGTACTTTCTACTCCACTACATTTTTGAACAAAAGTAAAGTAAAAAGTACTTTTCATATGTTTTTTTGTTTTCGAGTTCAAGTTTCAGCTTTGACACAAAAATAAATATGTAAAATTCATATAAAAAAATAAGACAATGATTCGTATCGCTACTGTTGACCAAAATTTGTATCATTTTTTAATCTATATTACTACATTTAACACTTTAAGAAATTGACAACACTTGACAACACTTTTACTTTTTAAACAGGTACTTTTTCATGTGATACTTTTACTTTTTGATGAGTAACTTTTTACCTCTGTTACAAAATTGAGTACTTCATCCAACACTGCTTAAAGTTATTGACTGAAGAAAATAAACTAGTACTAAAGTGGCCATTACATTTCTGTATGGTGCATTACAGATGTCTATTTCAAATATGCAGCTCTTATGGTAATGTTGTACCTCTATTAGAAGTGACACTGAAACATATGAGGTTTATATTGGCAGTCAGTTCAAATGGTTTCATTATGGCACGTAGCAGAGTAATGCTAATTAAGTTGTTTGTACTTGGCTGGTCCATTATGATGCACTAAAGCACTTTATGCACTAACTGCACTTTTACTGCGTTCCTCTTTGCTGCTCTCACATTAAGTCAGCAGTTTCTATACGACAGGTCAGACAGCATCCTCCGAATTTCATTATAAATACATTTGCATCATGCGTTTTTGTTGAATCAGATAAGACTCCTTTAAATTATGCAAACACTTAAATAAATACTGTAGTTGGTCAACAATAATAATTGTGTAAAAAACAGATTGTTTCAGTCACAGTCAACAGAAAAATAAGAAAAGCGTATACAAGTTTAAAAAAAGTCATTTAAAGCTAAAACTAAAACTTATCACCCTTATAATTGCACAAAACAATTGTAACTTATCAAGACTTTTTGCTGCGCATGCTTAAGTAATATAATGGGTTTATCACAATCATTTCTTCAAGATAATAGACTGCTACCATATCAACACCACTAACAAAATGTATATATGTGGATTTCAAACATGTGTATGATGCAGTTTTGAATGTAAATGTTATAGACTGTATATATAAATGGACATAGCTAACCCGCTAGCTGCCATGTTCCAAATAGGAAGCTGCCTCCGGCTCCATCAACTCTGGCTCCAGTTCACTTTCTATTAAAAACTGTGGCTCCTCTCTCTGTAACTGCTGCTGTCAGACTCATTTTGGTCTTAAAATGTTCTTATTAACCCGCTCCACATGATCATGGTGCTTTTATTTCACTATTTTATCCGTAAATCAACATGTAAAAATCTGTATAAATCTTTATACAGTGTATGGTAAATGTCTAAAAAAATGTGGTCTAACCCCAGCAACACAGCAATAACCAATGAGGAGCCAGAATAAAGAATTTAACAACAACTGCTACAACAGTTCTCTGCTAAGTTACTAGAAGCAGCTACAGTCATTCACTGCAGCTTTATTGTGATGAAGCAAGGCCCGAGCACACATGGTCAGACCTCCACAGAGACGGCCCGAAAAGGCAGAGGAAGTTAAAAGCATTTCCATCCTCGCCTCCCTCTGAGAGAAACACACTTTATCATCCTAAACAGAGGCTACACTGAGTCCACCTGCTCCGGCTGCAGCTCTGCTTTGGCCCTGTCTCTCTCTGTTACAGATGGGTGTAAAAAGTAGTTTTAATGATTTTACAGCCATTTTAGAACTGCCGATCCAACAATTATAGAGTACATATGTCTGAGAGATAGCACAACCTTTCCTTTCCTTTCTAACTGAAATTCTATGATTCTAAATGTGCCAAAGCAAAACAAACCAAGTTAAGCGACTGAAGGATTTCTCACTATTTAAACAACTAAGCTGTAATTTGGACCAGGTCTGAAATAGGTTTACATATTAAGGCAAGAGTTTAGCCAGAACTAACCAGGACAAGATACCAGACTCAGGTAGATCAGACCATGAGCGACAGTAGCTCAGTTGGTAGAGTAGAAGGTTGGCGGTTCAAATCCCGCTCTCGACACAAAACATTATTGTTGAGCGGTCAGATCCATGACTCCACAGACAGATGAAGCCTGTCTTTGTGTCCATGGGCAAGACACTTAACTCACCTTGCCCCCAGTGTCTGTGCACACTGATGTATGAATGTGCGAGTGAATGGGTGAATGGTTCCTTGATGTAAAGCGCTTGAAGGTGGGAAAGCGCTATATAAAAATGTGACCATTTACCGCGTTAGGATGGTTTCCCTTCAACTTGAACTCACCTAAAGTTGTATTTTGCGTGATTTATGCATGTTTGAGTAATCTTTACAGTCCTACAGTTGAGGCTCCATTGCTATGAAATCTCATACTCATACTAGCATACCCACTCTTCACCTGTTTTTCACACTCCCATCTGTCCTGTATAATAAATCCTCCAGACCAAAATCAGAACATACACAGACTTAGAGGAAGTAGCACACCACAGTACCAAATGTGCCACCCACTGCTCTGCCCCTTTAAGAGCTCACTCAGACCTACTTGGCAGTGGGACCAGCCGCACAATAAGACAGCACCAGGACGCTGGCCAAGCCCCCACACTCAGCACCCGTAAAGGTCTAAGCAGGGGGAGCATTTCATTTTCAGCATGTCCACCAGAATTTAGCATAAACAACTAAACACCACAACACAGAATATCCAATCCGACTCCTTCTATGGGATTGCGACACCTGCTATGATAATCCAATAATGTAAACCGTATGCATTATTCCCAGTGTTACAAATAGCTGAATGTATATTTGATGGGTGCCAAAAGCAGAGTCTACTTGTGTTTGACAGTGCAGCCATGCCAGATGAGGAGATTACTGATGGTTAAGCTGCTCCGACTGAGGGCCCTGCAGAGCAAATGACTGCACAGGTCACAGTTCACTTGTTAGAAAACAAGTGGACCCTCTGGGGACCGCAGGCACCAGACTGGACCAAAAAACATATTGACATTCGGAGCAAACACAAAGAATACGTTGACGGTTGTGCAAAAGGTAAAAACATTGACCACTACAAGGCTTCTATTGTAAATTGGTCAAGAAAGTGGTCAGAACCTTTAATACTTGTCTTGTTGTGCCAAAATTCTTCTATAACAAAGGAATAAACAAATACTGTAACCTAATAAATTAAATGTTGAATGTAAAAACATATTTTGCCCCAGTACAGATATAATAAGTCAAAGTGATACCACTGTGTGATGTCTGCATGTAATTATAGTGTTTTTTATCGTCCGAGAACCAAGAAGTGTGCTGTTAGCATGCTAGTGAGTGTTAGCTTTACTTCACTCAACAGGATGCTAGGAATGTGCTCATAAAGTGAGGAAGAACTTTAGACCAAAACATTTAAAATGAACTAGTTTACTTTTTAAAATCTGGTACAGGCCTTTAACACAGGTGGATTAATTTGTGATTTTATCTGTATCAAAATGAATCATATCGTCTTCCTGACAATACTGAGCTATCCTGAAATCGTTAAGTCCATTTAGTTAAATGGTTTTGTGACATGTTTGAGACAGTCTGTACAGTATGTCTGAGCCAAGACAGAGGAATGAAAGCTACATGAACTGAAAACTCTAAGCCTGTCTGCAGCATGTCAAAACAGCAGCAGCTTCAGTGTGTAATGTGTGCTCTGAACGCCTGGGATTCTGAACCGCCTTCTCCAGCGAAATGTCTTCAAGTATACTGCTGTTTCTGATCATTATGTCTTCCTAAATATTTTCCACCTTCTTCTGCTGATTGAAATAGGTCTTAGATGAAGTGCTCCCTGGACTAAAGTTATTAAAAGATCATTGTCCAATCTATTCTGCTTTATATCCACTCACCTAAACAATAAAATAAGCCATAACTTACTGTAAGTTGTTTCAGTCTCTTTAACTTTGGGCCATTCATCAGTGCTAGAACATATCATTAATTTCCTGCTTCTTTATAGTTATAGTCCTAATGTATTTTATGTATTCCATTATGATACTCATTACAGGATGTGCAGCACGCTGTCCTCAGGGGACATGGAGTAAATGTCGTTTGCAATGTCAGTTTTGTCTGGACATTTTCAGATAGCTTAACTCATACATATTCTGTCTACACTTTATACACTTTATACTGTTGTTTGGAAAATGACACTAGATGTTTCTGTTCATTGTATTTTGATATTCAAACTTTGCATATCCCCAGAACAACTTGCAATATTATAATTTTTTGATATCTCCCACATCTAGTTGCAGCCATACTAAAAAAGACATGCCTTTACTCTGTCACATCTGGAATCTGCAAGCAAAAGAATACAGGGCTTACAGGGTTTTTCAGACTAGGTATTAAAGATTAAAAGAAAACTAAAACATTAACCACACTGTGATGAAAGTTGTTCTAAAGCAGCAGCCGTAGTAGTACCAGTAGCATTGTGGGTGCAGTGTATGATTTGAGCTAAAGGTGTTACAGTAGTGCTCATATGAGGGATGGCTATCTGCAGGAGGAGAAGGTAAAGAGGGGGAAGGGCAGAGAGAGAGGGGGGCCACCAGCCAAGTGGTTTAGTAGCATCCTGGGAGAAAGTGCATCTGTCTCAGCAAAACACGCAGAAGCAATCAATAACCAAACTGTTCACAGTGTGCAGGTCCTGTGTGCACAAACATGTGGCCCACTGCAGGCTTTTGCTTTCAATGCACCAAATGTGTAGGGTGCTCTAGTGCAATGGACAACTATTATAACGTAAAAATATATATGGATAAATATGGAAATGTATTTAATTGTTTTTAAAGCTATAAATCTCTTTAGTTTATCCTGCATGAAGACAATTTAATGATGATTGAACACAATTTGGTCTCTTAAATACAAAAGCTTACTGTATACCAACCACAGACTGTATGTATAAAGAGACATGGCTAACCTGCTAGCCGCCGCGTTCCAAATAGGAAGCGAACATGGGTGCACTTCCACCTCCATCGGCTCCAATTTGCTTTACATTGAAAAGCTGTCGTCCCTCTCTCTGTAAATGCTACTGTCAGGTTCGTCATTTTGGTGGTTTTTGTGTCCATAACTGAAGATATGAACATTAATAACAGACAAATTAACAGCCTCGCTCCCGATTGGCTCTTTGGTTATAATATTTGTAACCACCCTTTGCAGTAGTCAGTGATGTGCATAAAAGTAATTTCACTAAGTACCAAATATATTCCTATCGGAGGCCAATTTGATTTGATTTATTTGAACTCAGATATTGGATTGGCTTTGTAGACTATGATCCATGTCAGAAATTCAAAGTAACAAGGCCAGTGTAAATACTCAAAATGTATTTGATTTTCTACATAAAAAAATGGATTACTGCCAAATATGGTTACTACACACACCCACATATATATGAAGGCTGACATAACACTGCCCGCCTGTTGATGGACTGAAGCCCACTTGTATGAGGAACAGTATAGGCACAGTGCATTTACTTGTATGGGTGAAGTCTTTGAAGTCTAATCAAAATGGGGGAAAGCCTGCGATCTCCCAGAGAGAACAGCCCCTCTGGTCAGATTCAGAGCTATCAAAAGGCTCGGCTGTTTCTAGGATGTATGTACTAGAGAGAATTAAGAAAAGTAAAACCCCACACCATGTACATCCTTATGTATGTCAGGACAGCACAATGCATTCTGGGTAAAATGTATGGACAGACAGTTGGATGAATCATGTATCTGAAGTACAAGTACTTTTGTCTGAGGGTCCGCCGCCTGCTTGTCCCCATGGAGCTTTTCCTCTAATGTTCCGCAGTATGGTATTAAACTTAACTATCTCTATGGAGACAAGGAGGTGATGCCGCTTCACTTGGCCAAATTACAGGTCAGATCTGGGAAGATCACAGTAAAAATCATGTGTTTTGAGCAATAAAATAACCAGATAAGTGTAATAAAGATTGAAGACAACGCAATAACATCTCCAAGGAGACAAGCAGGTAGAAAAGTTACCTTTCAACATTAATTTATAAAAAAGGTTAAAAAATCATATCATGAAAAAGGATTGGTAGTGGTAGTTGTACAGTTTGATTTTCTGATTTCATTACATGCTCAACAGGTCCACATAAGCTGGAAGTTTAAGCACATTTTTAACTTCAGCTGGTTGTGGCGAAACCAGCTCCCACCGCCAATAAGTCAATACTTCTATTTATTTTGTATTTCTTGGTCTACAGGTCAAAGAGGAATCAAGTATGAAAGAAAAGTCTGCAACACCCTTTAACCGATGGTCCAATCCAGGACTCCAGCCTCTCTTTCATTCTTTCCTAACCTCTCCAAAATGCTGCTCACAGACAAACTGACAACTGCGATTAGACCTGCGTCAGACTATGTGTCCTTACAATGCAAACATTTCCGTCCACCAATTTAGTCAATTTGTGCTTGTCCCTGCTCCAGTGTGATGGATGTCCGGAGCGGTTGGCAGAGAAGCGCAGATGAGGCTTTGATGTCCCGGGCCAGACTGGTGGAGTGTTCAGGTTGACTTTGATAAAACCCCATTATAGCGTGAGTGACTCTCTCCCTCTCTCTCTCCTCCTCAGAGGGATGCACTGGGGCACAGGCACAAGGTTGTCCAGACACTGCGTCAAAACAGGGAAGTGAGGCCATCAGGAAGAGCTGACATGTGTGTGAGGTGTTTTAAGAAGGGAGGTGTTTGAATCACCTGTTTTAGCATCAAAGGTCCTATATTACACAAAATGGATTCTCGTGAGCTTTTAGCCATGTTGTAATGTTGTTACCTCCTCAAAAACATACCTGGAGCTGTGTTTTGTTTCATTCACCCATGTTTGAGTAACCCTTTATATTATTAGTTTAGTGTCTACATCTCCAAAGCTCAAAATGCTCTTTTCCACCTTGTGATGTCATGTAGCGGTACAGCTACATTTTACCTTTAGTTCAGTAGAGATTGGCAATTCCAGGGCTGAAATTATCCAAATGATTCCAGTGAAGGTGTGTGGAGTTTAAAAAGACAGTGGAGCACTTCCTGTATTACCACATGACATCACAAGGTGGAACAGTGTTTTCTGTTGAAGAGAAGAAGTCAGCCTAAATATGCAGGGTTTGTGTGTTAAACATGTGTGAATGAATCAAAACATATTTCCAGGTCTGTTTGTGATGAGGAAACAACATTATAACATAGATCAGAAAACAACATAATATGAGCCCTTTAAAACGTTCAGTATCAAATCACTGTGTTTCCTGTGGTGGAACTTCAACAAAAACTAATGTTTCAAGTTACGGACCAGTTTCAGCCTCTCTACACATAAAGGTGCACAATGGAACTTTTCTGGTGGACAGATTGTGGACTGTCTCCACAGAGATGTTATTGTTTTGCCTGAAATGTGAAGCCAGGTGGAAGCCACCAGGCTAAGTTACAGGTCAGATCTGTGGAGATGTGACACCGTTCACAGCAGAAATTCATGTTTTTCATTGTATTTTTGAATCAATAAAACACCTATGATTGAATAAATGTAAGCTATAAATGGATAGGTTTAATGTGATACTGTGGAACATTCCCAGCAAAGCAATAACATCTTCAAGGACGTCTGTCTAATCCCTCAGTCGCCCAAGTAGGTTTCATAGGTTAAATTTTGTTTTGCTATCTCCATTTATATAAGTAAATGGCAGGCTCTCGACGGAAAAGTTACATAATGGACCTTAAAAAAAGAAAGATAAATTTAAACACTAAAGTTTATTACTTTGAATATCAACAAGACAACACTAAAAGGCCATTTTTCCTGGGTGAAGTAAAACTCTGACTGAAGGTCTCGCCAAAGAAAGTTGCTGAGCTGACTGTCCAAGAATTATTTAAAATAGGCTTATTAGTAAAACATATGCACCCATACTAAAACCCCCACGCAGTATATGTCAATGCCTTTTTGCATAACATCTAAATTCTGCAGGAGGGTCAGGCCGTCGCTAATGATAAAATAAGAATGATGGATTGTGGGAGATGAGCAGCGGAGGTCAGCGCTCTACATGCAACGCCTCATTCACTACTTTCCACTATCTAAATTGAAACGAGTATTTATACCAACTTCAGGGATCACAAGTTAATGGAAGCAGTCATGCATCACTGAAGTTACATAAAAAATGTCTGTCGGAAAAAGGGGGTGAGATAAGTACATCCTTTTAAAAGATTTTTAATTTTCTCAGATTGGATTTTTGTGTGCGCCCGCGGTTGTGTGAGTGCGGAGCCGGGCTGAAGGCAAATCACTGTAACACTTCTAATCAGACATCAGAAGGGGATTAATG
This sequence comes from Periophthalmodon schlosseri, assembly GCA_000787095.1. Taxonomy (NCBI): domain Eukaryota; kingdom Metazoa; phylum Chordata; class Actinopteri; order Gobiiformes; family Gobiidae; genus Periophthalmodon; species Periophthalmodon schlosseri. The sequence goes on along the minus strand of KN470815.1, from coordinate 12,532 downwards.
GGAATTGTGCTAAAAGAGGAATATCAAATAAAGATCTATTGTACCAAGTAATGAAACAGCATGGGCTAATCGTGTATAGCTTTAACACACTGACAATGCAAATCAGAATACTGTTACTTCACAAGGGGTAAAACAGCCTTCTGAATAAGGTAAGAAATACTCTAGTGTCCCTCATGGGAAATTTGGCCTCTGTCCGGATAAACTATGTCCAGATCGTGTGGGAGGTTTGGTCAGGACTAAAGGATAAAGCTGGAGGAACACCAGAAACCCACCCAGACACAAGGAGAACATGCAAACTCTGCAGAGAAAAGCCTCACTCAGTTTGGGAACCAAACCGTAGACCTTCTCGTGGTGAAGTGCAAGTGCAGGTCCAAATGGGTAGTTTTCAGATTCTAGAATGTGATAATTTCATTTTTCTGTTGTATTTTGTCACAAAATATCTAAAATAATAATGTTAATTCACAAACATTGAACTTGATCATTTCTAACAACTTAAACTATATTTTTAGCTTTATAGCAGCCCATCTTTATGAAATATCATTGGCCTATTAGAATTTTGTTATGTTATCTTAAACCCAGCAACACAATGCACAAAACATTTCGGGTAAGTTACTTGAGTACAAGTGTCTTCTTTTGTTCCAGCTCTAGCACATATTAGGAAAAGTCCAATGACAAAAATGTAACAATAGGGGGTTCGCTTTGAGAACGGTGTATGCCTTTGTCAGGACTCACATAATGCCACTCTTACACAAAGGAGTGGCCCCGACCTCATTTAAACCCCTTTTGCAGTGTCTTTACTTAATCCCATCACTTTATTGGGGAAAAAAATATCATTTGAGTTGCTTTACACGTTATCAACCCGGGGCAAACCAGTGCCTTGAGCTGATGAAATCCCTCTCACATTTAATGAAATGAAAAACCCAATCCCAATCAGGATTACACACAAACACCAAAGAGATTTTAATGGGTTGTCGACAAAGACGGGCTCAGATAATGCTGTAGAGATATGTTTCTTCACAAGTACTGACCAAAAATAATCTAAAGCTTATATTTAAGATGTGGCTGGAACATCATTTTCCTGCTACTATTGACCACAACAAACCATTAAACAAATAGTTCTTGTGTTTTCTAGAGTTATAAGATTCATCAGAATTACATTTTTAGAGCAACTTGACACCCTGCCAAAGCCTTACTCCTCCCACAAGCAAAATTTGAAATATTTACCAATCCAACCGATCCAATATGGCGTGGACCAAAGAACATTTTGCTCAAACCAGAGCGGATATTTATGTTGGATTATGCCTTTCCCCCCTTTTCCAGTAGTCAACATTTTTAAATAGTAAAGACTGCCATTAGGTAATATCATGTAATGCAAATCATCCAGTTTCCTTGGGTTCTTGTCTTGCTATGAAAATCTGCTGTCCCTTAAGTTCAGACCTTTATAAACATGTCCTGAAATACATGTGGTTTTTAATAGTTACGAGGTTCATATTTCTGTCTGAGTTCTCTCGAGTGTTAATGCTCTTGAATGCAATTACACTGTGTACCGTGAGTCCAAATTTTAAAAATAAATTATAAGTCTAATTGGAATTGCAATACTAGCCGGAAAAAGCACAGTTAGACATATCCCCCAAAAAATGTTCAGCCTCGGCAGTGATGAGGAAATGACACAAGAGTTGCAATTCCAATTTGTGTGGTTACAGTCTGAGTGAATCACGGCTAACCTACATTCAAAATAGAACAAGACAAAATGTACTAGTCATAACAGCTTATAATAAAAAACACATAGTTTTAGTCTAATGCCGTCAAACTGAAATCTCTGTTTGATTTGGCACAGTTATCAAATCCATAATGGAATGTCCTCTTCAAAGAACAAATATCCTGTTATTTTATAGAAAGACGGTTTTGTATGTGTTGAAAAAACTGTTGTATCTGTTGTTTGCATTAGTTTATCAGTTTATATTTCCGTCTTCTCTCAAACATGAATGTTTCTGGCGTTGTGCAATGCGACTCTGAACAGAATTCTATTTTTAAATATAAATTGCAAATCTAATCGTAATCACAGTATTTCAGAAATGTTTTAATAAGACTTTAGTTTTCCAAAATTGTGCAAACCCAATTGTGCACCATTTTCTCTGCATCTGGTATGGAAGTCACATGGTTTTATGCCAGATGCCCTCCCTGGCCCCATCAACCGTGTAACACCTTGTTGCTGTTTAAGCCATTAATTCAGTGGCTTAAAAAGGCCTGATTTGAAGTCTGAGCTGACTTAAGCTGACATGACATAACCGCAGATGTTAGACAAGCAGTGTGTAAAGAGATCTGCGGACACAGGAGTTAAAACCTTCAGTACAGCTATGGCAGCACCGGCAAATGAAGCTTTTAAGCCAGGCCAAAGCTGCCCTCACCTCACACTCCATTTAAGACCTGATTTTTAGCACAATCTAAGTTTCCGCAAAGCTCCGGAGCACGATAAAATCAATGGTTCGCGCTTCCCTGCCTTGATCACGGTCAATCTCCCGTATAAGCCCCAAATACACAACCAGGCACTTTGGACGGGTTAGGCCTAATCTCGATACCGTTTACACCCATCACCAAACGCTTTTCTTTTGACCCAGTAATTCACTTTAAAATCCAGCATCTGCGTCTCTGTGTGGCGTGGTGCAGAAATAAGAGTAACCTGCCAAGATCAATTTGATGCGTAATGATGTGTAATTAAAAGCACAACATGTTATTAGCATATGATTTCAGAGAGAATTAAAAGGATATTTATAGTACATCGTTGAGTTGATCAGGTTAAAGTGATATTGGTGATGACAAAAGCAACTTAGTAGTAGAAGTAACTGGAAAATTGTTGTGAAAGTAATTTCAGGAAACATGGAGAACTTTCCAAATGCTTAAACAAACATAAAAAAGTGGATTTTTTAAATATATTTTTTTGTATATCTTTGATCTAAGCAGTTTTGTGTTCCACTAAATAAAAAGTGAATGGGTTTGGCCATATTGATGGTAGCATTAGCAATGTAGCAGCATTTACTTTATTTTATTTTTTATCACAAGTTCAAAACATGCGTGAATTTTGATGAATATACAAAACTAGATTCTCATTCTCAAGTATTGATACCGAAAACACACATAAAAATTTGATATTTCCTGAACAGTTTTAGAGGAGTTTTGATTTATATCAGACCCCACATAGTACTACAAGAAAAGAAACATTATTTTGTGTTGAAAATCCCACTGCATTGTAAGATGTGCATGCTTCTGTATCTCTGTGGTATCAGACTTGGCACTGAGACTACTCTGTATTGAAATCGAGTTGAACAATTTCAATAACTATAACAGAGTGTGCAAGTTCTAATGGTAAAAAGCAGCGAGCAAGAATGAATAAAACATCGTAAGCTCATTTTACAGTTTGCTACTACAGTCTTTTCAGCAGCTGCATTTGAAATAATCTGAACTAAAAAGGAGGCAAAGTTATGTGACTGTTGAAATAGTGAAACATTAAGAGTTGCCCTGAAGGCGACCGAGCAGTTGAGTCTGAGCCACACATGTCCACTCTAATCTTTTCTAATTTAAGCAAAGGGAAAATTGCGTTCTTGCGGCACTCAGCTATCCAGGGAAAGGCTGGGAGATTCAATCTGACTTCTGAATTTTACATCAAGTCTCTGCAGGATTACAGCTGAATATCTAAGATGGCTCTGTGTGGCTAGACTGGTTTTACAGGTCTTTAAAACAAACAGCTGTGACAAAGATGGAGAACTGTAGTCCTGTGGAGGTCTAGCTTGACGGTACACTTTATGAATAACAGAAGGATATATGCTGGAGACAAACCACCAGCCAACATCCTTCCTCTGAAAATACAAAATGAAAAGGACTTTTTGATCTGATGGTTGAGTGTGTATATTAGTGTTTACACAGAGGCTTACAGGAGCTGCATACAAAATGGGTACACTCCTAAAATGACTTGAGTCTAAGGATTAAGAAAACCCTTCAACTATAGTATCTGGAACTAATAACTGTGAAAGCAAAATGCAAAACTTTCATGGATTATGTATTCACTTAGCCACAGCTGCCCTAGAATAAACTGGTGTAAGTGTGACTGCAAATCTAAACCTATAACTGAACATCATCAATCACACACTATATACAGTTGAAACCAGAAGTTTACATAAACTACATAAAAAGACACATATGCTTTTTTTCCTCACTGTCTGACATGGAATCAGACTAAACTTTTCCTGTTTTAGGTCAATTAGGATTACCAAAATTATTTCTATTTGCTAAATGCCAGAATAATGAGAGAAAGATTTTTTATTATTATTTTTTTTTTTATAAACTTCTGGTTTCATAAAATTATAAGAGTCGTGCCCAAAGACACAGAGAGACAGTATGACCTGGGATTGAGCAACCAACCTTTGTTTCTAACCACTGTTAATGCTCTGTAAACAATGAGCCACAGCCACATTTTCACATTCACCACAAGCAGATTATTCACAGAAGTTAAAGGGCCCCTATCACACTATTTCCTGATCTATGTTATAATGTCGTTTCCTCATCACAAACAGACCTGGAGTTGTGTTTTGTTTTATTCACACGTTTAACACACAAACCCTGCATATTTAGAATGATTTCTTCACTCAAACAGAAAACGCTCTGTTCCAGCTTGTGATGTCATGTGGTAAAACAGGAAATGCTCCACTGTGTTTTAAACTCCTCACACCTTCACTGGAATCATTTGGATGATTTCAGCCCCGGAACTGCCAGCCTCGACTGAATGAAAGGTAAAAGGAGCTGTTAACTTGAAAACTATTATTACATGACATCACAAGGTGGAACAGAGCATTTTGAGCTTTGGAGATGTAGACAGACTAATAATAAAGGGGTCACTCAAACATGTGTGAATGAAACAAAACACAACTCTAGGCATGTTTGTAATGAGGAAACAACATTATAACATAGTTGATAAGATAATTTATAACAAGAGTCCATTTTGTGTCATACAGGACCTTTAAAGTCAACAACCCCGTGTCCACTGTGGCTTTATTTGTGTGACACACCAGAGCATTAGTTTTTATGTAAATATGTCATTATTGAATGACAGACACGTGATGATGACTTTAGACCAGAAAGAGCAGTCAGTTTGAACTGTTAATGTGTCAGAATATAAATCTCAGAACATATAGTCATGTACATCAAAACACTCACCCACGTTTGTGCTTCATGCTACAGGCTCAGTATGGCTGATTAGTGCGTGGCATATCTGCACAGTACAGCTTGTCCGGAAATCACAGCCTGTCAAATATTCAATATATATATGCTACGCTCAGATGTCCAAAGTGAAAAGAAACGTGGGCTAAAACTAAAACATATGCTAAATATTACCTTCTTTCAGCCAACCAAGAGTGGCTCATTTTTCGCTAAGAATAAAACACAATTTCTTTGTCTTGGTCATTATAAAAACTAGTAAAACACCAAAAAACACTATTAATTCGTTTTAAAGCTTACGTTCCACATCCAGTGTTTATTATCATTGTGGTGTAAAAATCAAGCCATTTCCTTATCAAATTTAAAATTTTAGTAAATTTTTTTGGTTTATTTTCCACTTACTGAGTAATATTTCCACAATTGTTGCAAGTTTTGTGTTTGTATGGTCAGTGCTTGAACCTGTGTAACTTGTCGTCTGCATAAATAGGCCCACCAGAAGCCACCATGCAAAAACAATTGGCACATACGCAATAATGAGAGAGCAGCGTCAGCTCCATGAATATTCAGATCGCAGAGAAGCCTTGAGGGAAACATGGAACCACCCCAATATTTTATCCTTTGTCCTGGCAGCGTGGACACCAACTATTCACAGCCATCCAAGCTCTCTGTATAGCTGGCCACCATTGTTTTGGGCAAGTATTTATTCAAATATACCTGCCTTTTAATGTGCTGCAGTATTCGATTTTTTCCTGTTTCAGTTCTTTTTCAAATGTTTTACAATGAGCAAACTAAATATCATTTTAACCATAGTGTTTACAAGTTTGATGCTAAAAGTCCCACTAACAGTCTCAGGCTTTTAAGACTTACCATAATCGACAGAATCGTATTATTTAAGGCAAATATTACTCACTGAAAATACAGTAAAGGGCCCATATTACACTTTTTTCTGATATGTTATAATGTTTCCTCATCAAAAACGTACCTGCAGTTGTGTTTTGTTTGATTCACACATATTTAGGTTCTTCTCCCAAACAGAAAACACTATGTCCCACCTTGTGATGTCATTATGTAGTAATATAATGGAAGTGCTCTACTGTGTTTTTAAACTCCATACACCTTCACTAGAATCATTTGGATTGATGACTAAAGGTAAACAGTAGCTGTTAACTTGAAAACTACCGCTTCATGACATCACAAGGTGGAACAGAGCATTTTGAGCTTTGCAGATGTAGACGGACTATTAATAAAGTGTTACTCAAACATGTGTGAATGAAACAAAACACAACTCCAGGTATGTTTTTGACGAGGTAAGACCATTATAACACGGCTTGAATCTCACAAGAGTCAATTTTGTGTAATACGGGGAATTTAAAATGTGTTACGGTTTGCCTAGTTTATGTGATCCCTCTTCAGATATATTACAAGCACGTCTATCTCCATATAATTTAGCCTTGAGGTTTATGTATGCTAATCAAATGTTAATTACTGCCTTAAATAAAGGAGCTATTATTTTCTAGTGAAGCTCTGACATTCCATAGCAACATGTTAGTTTCCAATACATTCATACTTTGGTATACTTGATGTCAAACATTAGAGGCGCACTACGTAATTTTACTGGTGGAGGGTCTGCCACCTGCTTGTGTCCATGGAGATGTTATTGTTTTGCCTTAAATGTTCCACAGCATGACATTAAACTTATCCATCTTGCATTTACTCAATTGCAAGTGTTTATATTGTTCAAAAGTATCTTGAAAACATGCACCGTGTGAGCAGGGTCACCTCTCTAACATGCCCAGGTGGCTTCTCCTGATTGTCACCATGGAGAAATTAGATATCTTTAATGCCATACTGTGTAACACTCAAAGCAATAAAATCTCCATGGAGACATAAATGGAGTGGCCCTTCCAAAAGAAAGTTACATAATGCACCTTTAAGTCAAGTTATATGTGCTGTACTTGGCCGATGGCACTGTTAAATCCACTCTCAGATATTACGATGCTTTATACACTTCAAATCTGCTTCAGTTCTACTTTTCTGAACCACAATGACACACCATCAGCAATGGTGTGTGGCCATGTGCATCTTATTGTATTTGATGAATGGGGCTGGCCAAATGGAAAATAAAACGTCTACTGATGGTGTGTTTATGTTTGCGCGAGTGCGGGACAGATGAACGCTGCATGATCGACTGACTCTGCCGTCACAGTCGGCTGCCTGCCAGGGAGATTTCTGTTGTCCAATAGACGTTAATTGACTTGATAGACTCAATGATGTACAGTCAGTAGTCAGAGAAATGCTTTTGGACAGGCCTGAGCCTCAATAATCACAGATGGATGAGCAGTTTCAGATACTGTGGAAAGAAGACAGAAAACCAAGTGAAACAGAAATTGCTCAGTAGACATGTTTTTCCGCCGATGAGATTTCAACTTGACAGTTCTTTTATGAGTCAAGACTTCTCACCCGATCGCAGCCTGACGCCTCCTATAGCGCGTACTTAACAAATGCATAGGACATTACACAGGCTGTTTCACGCCTCTAGAATGGAAAACATTGACTATATGCCATTTGCAAGGACATAGAAGCCATCAACCAGCTCACAACATGGACACTTGGCATGCAGTTCTTTTACAAATGCACATATAGGGAACGGTACAGCCTTAGTCTGTATCTATGGCCATTTTGTGCACACATTCGTTTTGAATGGGCAGCAAGATGAACTATGCCGGCACACGAAAATGAATAAAGGATTGTAATAGATTTTCTTGTAGTTCAAATTGAAAATAGGAAACTTCATTATAGACTCAGACCACACATTGAGAAATTTCATTATATGTAAAAATGACATTCTTTAAAGTTCTGTTCATAGTATTTTGACGCACGTTAACGCAGGTCACGTGCCTCACTCAAAAAACCTGCATCAAAGAGCCCCACTGCAGTCTGTGAGCCACTGAGCTCCACATACACACACATTAGTCTCTCTACACTGAGCACATACACACACATTAGTCTCTCTACACTGAGCACATACACACACATTAGTCTCTCTACACTGAGCACATACACACACATTAGTCTCTCTGTGCTGAGCACATACACACACATTAGTCTCTCTGTGCTGAGCACATACACACACATTAGTCTCTCTGTGCTGAGCACATACACACACATTAGTCTCTCTGTGCTGAGCACATACACACACATTAGTCTCTCTGCACTGAACACATACACACATTAGTCTCTCTGTCTCTGCGCTGAGCACATACACACACACTAGGGGGTGTGTCTGCTGTGTCTGTGTGCTGGACATGAGAAAGAGGGCCCTGTTGAACAGAGAACACGACAGAGACGAGTCCAAGTTCCGTCTGAGTTTTTAAACTATCCAAAAAGAGTCATTGATCACAGAGAAATGGCCCACTAAAGTCTGCAAACCGAGAGTGATGCAGAACACATGATTAAATATGCACATGGAGGACTAGTCATCTGTCAACGACAATGCGCAGAGTTTTCTGCACATGTTCATCATGTGCAGAAAACAATCATGTTTACTTTGAAAACTATGGAGATATACACTTCTCACATGTTTAGTAACCAGTAAGCTGGTTTGAACTAGGACTGCACCAGAAATGAACTAGGACCGCACCAGAAATGAACTAGGACTGCATCAGAAGTGAACCAGGGCTAAACAAGGGCTAAATAGAAGGACTGATTACCAGATCTGAATCAGGACTGAAGCAAGACTAAGCCAGGTCTCTGCCTTCAATTAGGCTCATAGTGAGCAGAAAGAGGAGCAGACTGCACAGAACAACCACAGGATTAGAGACATTTGATTTGGAAAAAAAAAAAAAAAAAATCAGCTTCAAAAGGTTAAATAACATCCCAATCCTATATTTGAATGTAGTAGACATTAGAAAAACAATAAAATAGGCTAATACTGAGCCTTTTGACATTATTTGGATTTCGTTTTTAAATAACTTCCCAGATACATTGAATAAACACATAGGCCTAGCCTCTGGCTGTTCTGGACCTGCTCCACTTCAGGGAACGTTTCTTCAGGAAACATGTGGTTTTGATTTGCATCTGAGAGGTGAGAGTGAGCACTGTTATAACACAGGGCTGTGTTTATGGGGATGCTTGTGACACATGAGGTTGTATTATAAGTGCACCTGTCTGACCAGTGCAGTTGTTAGTATCTTTTCATGAATGTACATTTTGTGTAGTAAGTGCATAACACATCTGTAGAGCTGTCATATGTCACTCAGACAGTTTCTAGATGCATAATGATAATTACATAGATAACAATAGTTCTGAAGGCTCAGCTGCATAAATAAGGTGTAGGACAAATTTGTGAAGAAACAAACAGACCACTGACTAGTCCCTTTTGTACAAACGCTGTGTCATATACAGTCCAATATATACACATATTAATAAACTATGTAGGTTTAAGCTTCTCTAATTTGACTCCAAAATGGCTTACTATATATGCATTTAATATGTTAGTAAAAATAAATATACAAATTTGCAATTTATTTTGTATAAAAAGTGGCATTATTAAATTCTTATCGACTAAATACTGATGTCCAGCCCCAGTCTGTTTGCCTACAGATAAAAGTCACCTCAAGCTACTGAATTTCATTGCATGTAAAAATGTCATTTTTAACGTTCTATTCTACTATGAAATGTTTATATTCACTAAGACACACAGTATCTGAAATGATAAACCTCCATGTACATAGCTTTGACATAAAGTAGAGTTGAGTGGATTTATAAGCCTATCACCGGTT
>KN470814.1:4932-19930 GCA_000787095.1 Periophthalmodon schlosseri | reverse complement strand
TCCTCTCTCCTCCTCTCTGTCCCCTCTGCTCATATCATTCTTGTACATTCTTTAAAGAGCGCAGCAGTACCTCACTCTTGTCTTTCTCTCCTTTCGTTCCTCAGTTCATCCCGATGCCGGTGCTGTACGGCGTGTTCTTGTACATGGGGGCGTCTTCGCTCCGGGGCATCCAGGTGAATCTCCTTCCCTTTTACTCGTTTTCATTTAAATAGAAGCTGTCGTTTAAACCGCTCTAACGGCGCGGCGTGTGAGTGCAGTTCTTCGATCGTCTGAGGTTGTTCGGGATGCCCGCCAAGCACCAGCCGGACTTCATCTACCTCCGCCACGTCCCGTTACGTAAGGTTCACCTGTTCACCATCATCCAGCTGAGCTGTTTGGTCCTGCTGTGGGTCATCAAGACGTCCAGAGCCGCCATCGTGTTTCCCATGATGGTAAATGTTCTAGAAAGGTCTGAAGAGTCGTCCTCCTCTCTCTAACTCTCTGTTCCCTCTGCTCCTCCTTCTCCTCTCTCTCTCTCATCTGCTCCTCCTTCTCTCTCCAGCTCTCTGTACCCTCTGCTCCTCCTCTTCTCTCCTCTGCCCCTCCTCCTCTCTCTAACTCTCTGTTCCCTCTGCCCCTCCCCCTCTCTCCTCCACTCCCCCTCCTCTCTCTCTCTCTCTTCTCCTCCTTTCTCTCTCGTCCTCCTCTCTTCAGCTCTCTGTACCCTCTGCTCCACCTCTTCTCTCTCTCCTCCTCTCTCCAGCTCTCTGTTTCCTCTGTACCCTCTGCCCCTCCTCTTCTCTCTAACTCTCTGTACTCTCTGCTCGTTCTCTTCTCTCTCTCCTCCTTTCTCCAGATCTCTGTTCCCTCCACTCCCCCTCCTCCTCTCTCTCTCTCTCTCTCTTCTCCTCCTTTCTCTCATCCTCCTCTCTTCAGCTCTCTGTTCCCTCTGCTCCTCCTCTCTCTCTCCCCTCCCCTCTCTCTTCTCTTCTTCTCTCCAGTTCTCTGTTCCCTCTCCTCCTGCTCCTGCTCCTCCTCCTTACACGGTGTAGTTTTCTGTATGTGTAAACCTGTATTCCTTTGATTTTAAAAGTAAGAGTAAAATCCGTATTCACGTAGTTCCACTGCCATTATTCCGTTACTTCCTGACACTACGTACATTTGTTTATTTCTTCTTCTCGCTGTCCTCCTCTGTGTCTCAGGTCTTGGCTCTGGTGTTTATAAGGAAGCTGCTGGATTTGATTTTCTCCAAACGAGAGCTGAGCTGGTTGGACGACCTGATGCCAGAGTGGAAGAAGAAGAAACTGGAAGATGCTGCACAAGAGGTAAAAGGCTTGAGATGTTTCCACTGAAGTGAACAGGTTGGAGTTTGCTTCATTGGACAGTGTGGAATTTCAAAACTGTTTAAAGTTCAGAGACGGGGCAGAGTTCTACAGTGGAACTAAAACACTTTAAAGACACTTTAAGATTAATAAGGAAATCTTAATAATGTCTGGGTTCAATATCTGAGGCGAGGAGGGAGAGAGGAGGAGGAGGAGGAGGAGGAAGAGCAGAGGGAGCAGAGAGCTGGAGAGAAGAGGAGGAGGAGGAAGAGGAGAGAGGGGAGGAGAGCAGAAACAGAGAACTGGAGAGAAGAAGAGGAGGAGGAGGAGGAAGAGCAGAGGCAACAGAGAGCTGGAGAGAAGAGGAGGAGGAAAAAGAGGAGGAAGAGGAGAGAGAGAGGAGAGCGAGAGGTGAGGAAGAGGAGAGAGAGGGGAGGAGGGCAGAGGAAACAGAGAGCTGGAGGGAAGAAGAGGAGGGAGAGAGGAGAAGGAGTAGGAGGAGAGAGAGGTGGAGGAGGAGAGAGAAAGGAGGAGCAGAGGGAGCAGAGAGCTGGAGAGAAGAGGAGGAAGAGGAAGAGGAAAGAGGGGAGGAGAGCAGAAACAGAACTGGAGAGAAGAGGAGGAGGAGGAGGAAGAGCAGAGGCAACAGAGAGCTGGAGAGAAGAGAAGGAGGGAGAGAGGAGGAGGAGAGAGACGGGAGGAAAGCGAGAGACGAGGAAGAGGAGGGAGAGGGGACGAGGGCAGAGGAAACAGAGCTGGAGAGAAGAAAAGGAGGGAGAGGTGGGAGGAGAGCGAGAGGTAAGGAAGAGGGGAGAGAGAGAGAGGAGGAAGAAGAGAGAGAGGTGAGGAGAGAGAGGTAGAGGAGGAGAGAGAAAGGAAGAGCAGAGGGAACAGAGAGCTGAAGAGAGGAGGAGGACAGAAACAGAGGAGGAGGAGAGAAAGAGGAGGACGAGGACGAGGAGGAGCATAGGGAAACCCAGTTTGGCAATTCCAGGGCTGAAATGATCCAAATGATTCTAGTGAAGGTTTGTGGAGTTTAAAAACACAGTGGAGCACTTCCTGTATTACCACATGACATCACAAGGTGGAACAGAGTGTTTTCAGTTTGAGAGACGAACTCAGCCTAAATCTGCAGGGTTTTTTTGTGTGTTAAACATGTGTGAATGAAACAAAACACAACTCCAGGTCTGTTTGTGACGAGGAAACAACATTAGAACATGGATCAGAACGTAGCGTAACACGGCCCCTTTAAGAAGAAGAACGTGATCTGTGTTTATATGTTTGATTTTAGGAGGAGCACAGTATTATCGCAGAAGAAGGCATCGTCCAGGTCCCTCTTGAATGTCACTACAAGTAAGTTTTTCATCTTTTTTATTTTACGTTGACAATAGTTTTAAATCCAACTCTCTCGATGCATTTGAACGTGACACGCCTTGTTCCCGTAGGAGCGATCCTTCCACCGTGAACATCACCGACGAAATGTCCAAAGGATCTTTCGGAAACGTGTGGAAGAACGTGAACCCGGAGACCGCCAAAAAAGAGAAGGAGCCGGGGTCGAAAAGGTGAGCGTCTGCGCCTCACGACTCGAGACTTACGCGCCGCTGTGTCAGATTTAAGTGGAGCAAAGATCGAACCAGCGCAGATGTATATTTGTTTTCAAAATGCTACGGAGTTTTTGCCTTTTATCCCATTTTTTCCCGGAAAGCGTTGGAAGCTGCGGCGTTGAGACGATCTTCAAACATTTGTGTCCTCCCTGACTTCCCGCAGTGTAGACTAACATCTCCTGCCTGCTTCTCTCATTCCACTCCTCCCTCAGCTCCCCCTCTTAACCTTTCAGCAGCTCTCATCCCAAAGGTGAGTTTTTCCCGTTCCCGTTGGCACGAACCGGTCGCCGTACTGATATTAGCTCGAGTGCTTTTGCATGGAGTCGTCTCGAAAGAGGGAAATAATTTAACTTGCATGTTTCGGAGCAACCATAAACTGTATAAAGAAGTGGACTAAGGGAGTGTGTCGGACACCGGGAACATTTTAAGACCAAAATGACGAGTCTGACAGCAGCAGTTACGGAGAGAGGGGCCACGGCTTTTCAATAGAAAGTGAATTAGAGCCAGAGTCGGTGGAGCCGGAAGCGCAGAGGAACGCAGCGGCTTAGCTACGTCCATTTATATATACAGTCTATGGGAGCAATAGAAAACGTGTGCATGCTAAAAGTTCGCGGTTAAATATAAATTATTCAGTTATTGTCTGTCTAATCGGGGTGTAACAAAAACATGATGGATTTTTACATTGTGTTGCATTAAAAGCTCCTTCACATTATTTCCCTGCAGCAGAACCTTAAAAATCTACAGAGAACCGCATAGACATGGTCCTACATTTTCAAATTGTCTTTACGTTAATGTTTTTTTTGTACCGGGACATCGGCTTTCAGATACCGGTTGAGCCGACGTTCTGGTTGTGCCTAAAAATTTACGTAACAAAACAATTTACTGGTTGTAGTCGGACCAGAAAGTCTTGTAATGTTTGAACTTGTAGTGTTTTTCCAATGTGGTTTTTAACTACAAATGAACCTAAATCCCACAATACTGCACAACAATGAGATCCAGACTTTGTTACACCCCGAATGTGTTTGTATGTCTAACGTGCTATGCTAACGTGCTATGCTAACGTGCATGCTAATGTCAAATAGTTGTGTTTTCTTACTGTGTCTTAAAGGTATTTTCTGATCCGTTATAATGTTTCCTCGTCACAAACAGACCTGGAGTTGCGTTTTTTTTTTTTGTTTCATTCACGCATGTTTAACTCACAAAAAAACCCTGCATATTTAGGCTGAGTTCTTCTCTCAAACAGAAAACACACTGTTCCACTTTGTGATGTCATCATGTGGTAATACAGGAAGTGCTCCGCTGTGTTTTTAAACTCACACACACCTTCACTAGAATCATTTGGACGATTTCAGCCCTGGAATTGTCCATCTAAACTGAACTTAAGATAAAAGGTTGCTGTGAACTTGAAAACTACCACTTCATGACATCACAAGGTGGAACGGAGCCTTTTGAGCTTTGGAGATGTAGACAGACTAAAAATGCATGTGTGAATCAAAACAAAACACAACTCCAGGTCTGTTTTTGTGGAGGTAACAGCAACTTAAACCTCACAAGAGTCAGTTTTGTGTAATACAGGACCTTTAAAATTCACTTGTGTTTTGTCCCGGAGCAGTTCCAGTAGCGGCGGGAAGCGTCACAAGCGGCGGAGACATAACAAGAGCTTGGACAGAGAGACGAGTTTGTGAGGAAGAGGAGGAGGAAGAGGGTTTTGCTGGTGGTGCCACTGTGCTGTCTGCCACATTTAAAACAATTCCGTGCCACTCACCTTTGTACTGTGCTACACTGTGTATCGTCATGTTTGTCCGTGTGCTGCTTACGTGTAAAATCTTATTATATATTACATACATGACCAAAAGGAGCATTATAACTGTTTCTTTTAACTGTATCAGTGTTTAATCGAACCAGCAGCGGAGAGAAGAACAACCGGAGCTGCTGTATAAACGGGCCAGTACTTTCAAATATCAAATTTTACACATTGTTTGTACTATGTATGTTTTTTATATTTATATTCTAACTCCTGCCACAGAGACACCACGGACGAGTGGACACAGCACGCAGTATTTGACCTTTTGACCTTTTGCACCTCACACTAAAAAAACTTTTGCCAATACAATTCCGCTGATATCCTATATAGTCAAAATTGTTAACGTTTTGGACGTATATTTATATATTCTGTATATTTCAATGTTTTTGTGATAGTGAGCGCTCATATCATTCCAGTATTTCCCACCGCTCCGAGTGTCCGTTCTCCTTAAAAAAAACCCTCGTGATGTTTTCGGGGATGCACTTGGATGCTAGCACTTCACAGCTCCAGCATGGCGGCATAGTTTGGGTACTTCCGAGTATCTCCGGCTACTTTTAAGTCTTGTAGGGTGAACGTCAAAAGCTCAGTGTTTTCTGCCTGCGTATACTCTTTTTGTCATCTATGGACTTTAAATCTCCTTTTTCCCCCCATGAACCCTAGTCCGTTAGCATCGGAAGCTAATTGCTAAAGACCTGCGCAACATCAGCCGTGACTGTCTTTGCGGGAACTTCTTCTGTAGATGCAATAATACTTGTTTCTGGGAAGGGTTTGACATGTAAAAAACAAAAGACTTAAAAATGTACAATATATAGTCTATTTTATTCATGTAAAATGTAAAACTAATATGTTACTAACTGTCATGTCGGGGCAGGTTTTGTTATAGACATAGATTTCCATTGTCTAACTGATAGTTTAGGTGATTAGATCGGGTCAAAATACCTATATACATTTTTGGACCACTTCTGTGTGGAATTTTGCCTTAAAATATTTAGTGCAAGCTGTAGAATTCTGTTGAATACTTAAAATTACCTGTATAGAAACCTATGAGTTCAAGACCTGTTGTTGTGTGGGGTGTTTATGGAGAGAGTGAGCAGCTGAGAGCCTCAATAAAGACTGATGATGATGATGATGATGTGACGTCGTGTTGTGACATTATTGTGTGCCAGATAAACAAAACAATACATTTTTTTATTGTTATTTTATTTTATTTTGCAAAAACATGAAGGACATATTTACAAGAGAGAAAGGAACAGGAAATATGGGATGCAAGACAGAGGTTTGCAGTAAAGTAAAGGGGGAGACGCAACAATCGAGGTAATAATGATGATATCCAGGGGCGTCAGACTGGAGGGGGGTAAAGCGTACTGTTTACCCAGGGCCCAGTGCACAGAGGGGCCCCTCGCAAAGTCTGTAATATGCATTTTTCATTAGACAACACGTAGAGCGGGCCCCCCAAGGTGATTTGTACCCAGGGCCCAGAATCTAGTGCTCCACCCCTGGATGATTATAATGGAAGAAAAAAAAAAAAAAAGATTAGTTAGATACGTTTGTAGATAAAATGAGTTTTCACATTGGCTTCTGTTATATAAATAAATAGTAAAAGAGCCAATCTTATTAACGGCTCTTGAACTGAAATTAACGGGTCCAGAAGATTCAGATCCCATAAAAGAACCGAAAGTCTCATCACTATCATTTACACAAACACGCACATATCTATAGAACAGTGAATAACCTATATTTTGTTCCACTGACACGTGGGTTGCTGGGCAAAGCTGATGCCCCCCTGACCCACGACACCCCCCAGGATGAGACTCCACTCTGTCCATCCTATCTCACACTTTGTCCCGTTGTGTATTAAAATAATTAAAATAAGCCTTCTGCTTACTTTAGCCTTGTCTATGTACATAATTGTATTTATTTTTTTACATTTTTTCCCCATTTCTGCCTAAACTTGTGTGATGCATTAAAAAGTAGGTTGGATGCGTTTTTTTTTATTTTTGCATGAGCTCACATAAAAAATAACAAACTAATGATTTTCAGTTTCTTTGGTTAGCCCTGTAGATGTCGCACCATATTTCCACTGGAGGGCGTGGGTGAGCAGTTTGTATCTTGAGAACATTTGGAGGAACTTTTGCCAATGTCCTTGATGAATATCATTAGATTATCATACCAAACGACTGATAAAAATGTCCTTGATGCCATTAGTGTAACAAAACACTGTTGAGTCAAGAGGAGGTGATGGGTCTGATGGAGTTTTCATTCATGAGGATTTTGGAGCAAAGGTTTTGACAAAGATTTGACTTGACAATTCTACATGTAATTGGTTCCAAAATTATCTTTCAAACTGAACCCAGGCAGTAGTAGCCGACGGGTTTAAATCTAATTTTTCAACTTTAAGCAAAGGAGTCCCCCAAGGCTCAATTTCGGGCCCGCTACTTTTTACTATATTTGTTAATTCCATTGGTTGCAGTTTAAGAGAAAGCCTCATACATTTATATGCAGATGATGCTGTTTTTTATGCAAGTGCTCCCTCTGCTGGTCAGGTGATTTTAAAACAGCAGCAAGATTTTAATGAAATTCAAAATTCCCTCAAAAATCTTAAATTATTGAGAAAAAGTAATGTGCAAGCTACAAATCTGTAAACACTAAATGGTGCATTGATTGAAAGAGTCACCACCTGTAAATATCTTGGGAAGAGAAAGAACAACGCTGTATAAAATGTATTTATCGGGGATAGACTGACTCAATATCTCACTCGTTTGTTGAACTTTGATACGGGAACTTTTAATTCAAGATCTCATGATGGTACAAGTCTAAAAACTGGCTGCACTAGAACTGAATGGGGAAAAATCATGATGGTACAAGTCTAAAAACTGGCTGCACTAGAACTGAAATGGGGAAAAAAGCTTTTGGTTATTTGGAACACATTTCAAGGACATGCAAAACTGGATAGATTGGTGCCACTAATGCACTTTTAATAATGTGGAGATAAACATTTATAATCACACCTGCTCCTGTTTTTAATGTTTTAAATGGACCTGCGCAGTTATCTGTTATAGTCTGGGACTCTCACTGTATATAAACACATAAATCAAATGAAAAGTCTAACCGTAGCCCTAATGGAGACCTGCCCAAAGGAAGGGAGAGACAGAATATTAATAGTTGTCTTTTTTGGCCGAACCTTCTAACAACATTATAAACCAAACTGAAGAGTGACAGATTATCCATACACAAGAACTGAATGAAAAACGTGTTTAATGCAGAGCAAATAATCAGTAAACCTTGTGTTTCCTGAGTAAGCGATTTGTGTTTTAGTTCCCATTTCATGCGTAGAAAATAATTTAAAAATTGTAGAAAAAACACTCAATTTCAACTTACACACTATGGAAGAGTTCCTGTGTTTTTGCATTTTAAAATATAAACTGCAAAATGTTATGGCTTTAATTCATAGTGTATGGCTTTTTCCGGTAAGGGCTCCTCCAGCTCGTTCATTGGACCTCTTGGCTCTTCCTGCAGAAACAGGGAAAACGCCGGTGTTATTGACCCGGTTAGACTAGACTAGTTAGAGTCACGCAATCTCTGGACGTTACCTGTTGCCTGAGGGCTTGGACGTCATGACCCATAACAGATACTCTTTGGCTGCCATGGAGTCCAGTACCTTGTTCACGTCGCTGGTGAAGCTGCCGTCCACGTGCCTCCTGCTGAGCTCGCTGCTGCCCCCTTCAGATCTACGTGTACACAGCCACAAAGTCAACATCACGGGGCCCCTGACTCAGCCCACGATGTTCCAAACTGCATTCCCGCGTTAATATTCGATCGGTCTCATTTCACCCATTTTGGATTTGGAGGGTTTTTTTTTACGATTTATTTCAAATGATTCGAAAGGCAATCAGGAAAGTTTAGTTGATTTATTTCAGCACAAGCACAATATAAAGATAAAAGAGTGGCAGAAGAGTTTTAGGAAAATGGCACAAAAAGCAAGATTTTTTCCACACAGAATCACAGTCTGTTCTCGCTGGTCATTGGCCGGTTTAAGTTTAAAGGGGAGCGAGAGAGGCCTACTCTCTTTGGATCTGTCCCGACTTGAGCCGAGCCACAAAGTCCTTGATGGCCTGGTCCTTGAGGTACGAGCTGATGTCACTGGTGAAAGTTCCATCTGCGTGCCTCTTCTCTACGAAACTAAAAACACAATATTGTTTATTATCAGCTTGTACCAATGCGTTTTAGATTGTAATCAATTAGTCTTATCACAATAATGGATATTTGCAGGGCCGTTGAGAGAACTTTCAGGGCCCGGGGCAAGAAAACTCACACGGGCCCCCCTCTAATATGAATTAATAAGAAGAAGGTCCAATTCTGGACCCCTAAGAACATGGGGCCGGGGACAACAGACCCGTTTGTCCCCCTGATTATTTGGTTCAATAAAAGAGAGATTAACATTTTTACACTAGTGGGGAATTTTTTCTTATTTTTATAAATTTTGGGCTATAATTAAAAAAAAAAAAAAAAAAAAAAATTCTGTCAACTGGACAAAAAATTGTAGAATCTCTAATCTGTCAACTTTTGTCCAGTTAACAGAGGTATTACACAAATCCCCCCAGAGCAGAGACTGAAAACAGCATTTATTTACTTTAAACTAAAATAAAATGAGACAAAACTGATCCAGATGTGTTATGTAGCTGTTACTTATCTCTAAGTAACAACAGAACAACTTTGTATGAATAAAAGTTCAAACATTATGAGACTTTCTGGGCCAACTTCAATCAGTAAATAGTCTTATTATAATCAGGATATCGTCAGTAAATGGTTTTATTAAAATCGGGATATCGACTGAACCGATATTTGGAAGCCGATATCTGATCCAGCTATTTTTTTCAGTATCAGATCAGTGCTTCCGTAAAAATAATGACTATCTGGTTCAATAAAAGTGAGATTTATCATATGTTTTTTCTCAAATTGTAAGCTATGGACATTTTAGTTGCGCTAGTTTTCTTGTTTTTAAACTTTTGAGCTTTTGAAGGTACTAAAGTGTGCGATGTTCTTTTTTTTTTGTAAGGGCATGTCTCATTTAAGGTTAATGTAGAAGAAAATGTTTACTGGAGCTATTATGACGATTATGAGTTTCTATAGCAACAGAACTTCAAAATGTGTTAACGCGACAGCTCCAGGTTAATGTAGAAGTATGCGTCAGGTCTACGGGGGAGGCGCACTCACCCGCTGCGCTTGTTGTTCATGAGCCACCTGACAAAATCCTGGGCCTTTCTGTCCTCCAGGTATTTGCTGTAGTCATTGGAAAAAGTCCCCTCCGAATGTCTCTTCATGTCGGACGCCTCCTTCGGCTCCTCCCCCAAACTCTCCTCTGCTTCAAAACTAAACACAGAAAAGAAATAGTTCAAGCCTTTGTTTCTGTCCTGGATTCTGTAGATTTAATCCACACACAGACTTCAGCCTCTACTTTAAACCTGTAGATTCACTTGTTTGTTCAACTTTGATGCAGGAACTTTTAATGTAAGATCTCATGATTGTACAAGTCTAAAAACTGAATGACAGAGAGGAGGAGAGAGGGAGAGAAAGAGGGAGAGGAGGAGAGAGATAGAGGAGAGGAGGAGAGACGGGAAAGAGCAGAGGTGGAGAAGAACTTTCAATACAAGATCTCATGATTGTCTACGTCTAAAAACTGAACAATAGAGGAGGAGAACATAAAGAGAGGAGAGAAGGAGAGAGGGAGGAGGAGAGAGGGAGTGAGAGAGAGGGAGGAGAGAGAAAGAGGAGAGGGGGAGTGAGAGGTGGAGGAGTGAGAAAGAGGAGAGGATGAGCGACAGGGAATAGAAGAGACGGAGAAGGACTTTGAATACAAGATCTCATGATGGTCTACGTCTAAAAACTGAACAATAGAGAGGAGGACACAAAGAGAGGAGAGAAGGAGAGAGGGAGGAGGAGAGAGAAAGAGGAGAGGATGAGAGACGGGGAAGAGAAGAGACGGAGAAGTACTTTGAATACAAGATCTTGTGATGGTCTATGTCTAAAAATTGAACAATAGAGAGGAGGACACAAAGAGAGGAGAGGAGGAGAGAGGGAGGAGGAGAGACGGGGAAGAGAAGAGGTGGAGAAGAACATTGAATCCAAGATCTCATGTCTGTCTACGTTTAAAACTGGCCGCACTAGAACTGAAATGGGAAACTTCAGTTCTAGTTTTGGTTATTTTTCTTCCCAAAAATAGAACACATTTGAAGGACGAGTAAAACTGGAGCCACTGCAGAACTTTAATAATGTGGAGACAAACATTTAGAATCAACCTGCTCCTGTTTTTAATGTTTTAAATGTGTTTGGTTTTGTTTGTATTGTTTTTGGTGCTCTCATTGAGCTGTAAGCTTTAAATAACCCTAATGCCTCATTTATATATTTCTTTATGATTAAATGCAACAACTGTAATGTGTTTGAACCTCTCCACAATCCAACCGATTTTCCATCATGTAATATAAAATTTATCTTGAAAGACGCTTTTTGAATAAAGATGATTACATTATCGGCAAGGAAATTTAGTATCATAAAGTAACAGCGCCGATAAGATAAAGGGAACAATATAAAACACAAAGGCTGGTTTAAGAGCTGTAAAAACGAAAGAATAAACAGCAGGTGCGATAAGGACGACACAGGGGAAACGTGCAAAGGACATTCTCAGTCTAAAATGGCTGGTTATAGTAAAGTGAAATAAAAATAAAGAACATTTTAAATCTCTTGGTTTTTTTTTTTACAACAACTTCAGACGACACTGCGTTTGTACCTCATGGAGTTGTCCGGTTCCTGTAGAGCGGCTTCCCAGCTCCTCTGGACTAAACACAGGGCGAGGACGATCCCGCTGAGGAGACAGCTGCTTTTCATCCTGACCTGCGCCAAAAAACGTGCGTTAAAGTCAGAACCGAGTCAAAATCAAACTTAACCCTGCGCGAAATCCCAGTCTTACCTGTTTGCGGCAGACTTAAGTGGACCCTCGGCTTGACGCTGTCGTTTCTTGTCATTCGCGGTTAACGGAGTCGTTTAAATAGTATCGAGGAGGGGGGAGGGGGTCGCTCAGGTGGGCCGTTCCCACCTGTTACCTCTCAGAGCATTAGTGCGGGCCAGTGCGCGCGGGCTTAAAGCGAGGGTGGCGCTCAGGCGTGATGGCCACTGTTACCGAGGTGTTAAGATATCAAACAGCGGCTCATCCTGGCAAATACGAGGCTACGGAAACCGGTCCATTGGCGACTGTCATCTCTGAGTCATATGTGGACTCTGCCCGTTCGGCTCGAAAATGTGGGAAAAACACCCAGTTATCGCTGTTTTACAAGCGCCAATAAAGGCCAATCAATTCACTTCACTCACGTCTGCTTTTACGCGGGCGAATACCGAGTAATAATCTAACGACGCCAAGGAACCGGGCCAAGCTGTTCCTGCCAAAGGCCCATAGTTGCCGGTTGAGAAGAAGATTGAACCATAAAAAGTTCCGGCTCCATCGACTCTGACTCCAATTCACTCTCTATTGAAAAACTGTGTCCTCTCTCTGTAACTGCTGCCGTCAGACTCGTCATTTTGGTCTTAAATGTTCGTATTAACCCTCTACATGATTCTTGTGTTTTTATTTTGCTTTTTTGTCTGTAAATTCAAGATATGAACATTAATAACAGACAAATCAGGCGCCTTTTTTCCCTGAGGTCGCTCCCGTTAGCGTTAGCAACAGGTTTGATTGACAGCGTTGCTAAGCGCTCGCTCCCTGCTAAACCAGTTGTGCGGGTGAGAAGGGGCGTTACCTTCAACAGCCTCACTCCTGATTGGCTCTTTGGTCACTATGATACTCTTGGTCGGATTTCCAAATATTTAACTTGGCTCCAAATTCACCCGTATAACTGCTCCGGCCTCGATGAGCTTCATTTGACTGGAGCCGAACGCATTCCAGCTCCCGCAGATGACTGCTGTCGTTGTGTCCTTGGCCAACCACTTAACCACTGGAGCCGAACGCATTCCAGCTCCCGCAGATGAATGCTGTCGTTGTGTCCTTGGGCAAGACACTTAACCCGCCTCACCCCCAGTGTCTGCGTGCACCGGTGTGTGAATGTGTGTGTGAATGTGTGTGTGAATGGGTGAGTGGGTCCTTGATGTAAAGCGCTTTGAGCCTTGAAGGTGGAAAAGCGCTGTATGAAAAAGTGACCATTTACCGTTGAGCACAACATTAAAAGTTTATTAATAGCAAAAAAAACCCCAATTACCACATATTTAATAGAATAAATTATGTATTTTAGACATAATTTACACAATAGTAAACATGTACAGTGTCAGAGAGGATTTAAATTAAGTTAAATCACATAATCCTATATAATTTTAGATAACAAATGCAAAAACATATATATAATACAAGGTTGGAACTTAATGCCGTTACAAATTTTGGAACAAATTAATTTATAAAAGAAAAAAAAATAATAAAATCCGTTTACGCGAAACACCTGAGTAGGAAATGGCTCATGTGTGTGTAGACGTGTGGGTAGGCTGCTCCCCCGAGGCCGTGGTCTTTGTCCGTGTACCACTAAAAAATATACAAAACAAACAGTCACTCTACAGTTTCATCATCGCTGCAGTTTATCAAGTCTCGCACAAACAAAGTAATAGCTCCTTCTGACTCACCATGGAGTCAAAGTCCACCTGCTCGTCCACTAAAGCCTCTGAGATCTCCGCGGCCTGCTGGAAGTGGACGTTATCTACGGAAACAAGTCAGACGAGTTAGTTTCACGAAGGCCACGCGCTGCAGGTGAATAGGAAAAAAATCTTAAACTTAGAGGAATCATTTTGAAACTTGTCCTGTAGTTTACTTATATAAATGTAAGAAACAAACGCGTTACAAGTTTTTCATCAGTTAATGTTTTCATATAAAAATAAGGCGTTTTATGTGTAAAAACGGACAAAACGGACCATGTTTGGGACATTCAAAACAGGTTTGAATTTCTTGCTTCTTTTTGTTGACATATCAGATACAAAAAAATAAACAGAGACGATTTTGGATCTTATTTAGTATTTGAGTAAACTAGATTTGACAGAAAAATTGCCCAAAAAAATCTAATTTCACCTCAGTTTTTTTAATTAAAACTTGAATAAATCAGACGTGGAATTATATATTAAAAAATCCTGTTGTGTGTTTTGTCAAAATGTTGTATGTTTTGGCAAAAGTTAAGTTCAAGATTGTAAAGTTTGGTGTGTGTAGGTGCAACTTCAAGAGCTGATCCTTATGTCTCTAAGGGGAAGTTACAATGCCCCATATACTGTAACTCTATAAGTTGATTAAATTCATATTTAAACATGTTTGGGTGCAGAGTGGACCGTTCTGCTGTTTCCAAATGAAAGCTAAAAAAACTGAAAACTGCCTGTCGTGTCTCTTTAAGGTTCGAGAGCTGGAATGATTCACATTTGAGGTCTTATTACCGTCTGCCGTCCCATGAACCAGCAGATATTCAACAGAGTGGAAGTTTTTCGCCCTGGCTGTGACTGTCGAGTTCTAAAAATGAAACAGAGTGAGAGCGATTTATACATTTTTCATTTTCAACAAAGCCGCAACAGTCTGACTTACATTATAGGCGTCTTGGTTCAGGTGAGGAGGGTTCATATAACGCTCAGTGTAGATCGAGTCTGAAAAATAAACATTTAAAACATCAAAAATAACATACTCCAGATACTACTATAGAATCTATTTGTCTATTTTTGTTTGTTCTAAGATTAATTTATTGTTTTTGTTTATTGGAAATCGTTTTGCCAGTTTATTTTTGGGTTAATTTGCATATTTAAGTCACTTTTAAGTCACTCAAAGCGCTTTACATCAAGGAGCCACTCACCCATTCACACACACACTGAGGGATGACGTGGGTTAAGTGTCTTGCCCAGGGACACAACAACAGCATTCATCTGTGGGAGCTGGAATCGCACCGCCAGCCTCAGTCAGTGGTCTGTGGTCAGTGATCAGTGATCGCTCAACCAATGATGTTTACACGGAGTGTGGGATCTGAACCGCCAACCTTCACATCAGTGGGCAAACGCTCTACCAACTGAGCCACTGTCGCCCCGGTGTTAGTATTTCTTATGTTTCGCTAATTTGTTTAGTCTAATTTGCCATTGTTTAGTCTTCCCGCCCACACCGCAGGTTTAGCAGGAAGCAGGCACTTAGCAACGCTGTCAGTCAAACCTGTTGCTAACCTGTTGCTAACGCTAATGTTCATATCTTGATTTACAGACACAATAGCGAAATAAAAACCCCAGGATCTGTAGAGTGG
>KN470813.1:11059-24367 GCA_000787095.1 Periophthalmodon schlosseri | reverse complement strand
AGTTACATTCCACTTCCCTCCCCTATTTTTGGGGGAGATTGGTAATAAGATGATGATGAGCTGATTCCTACTCAAAAACATTTGCTAGATATTAGCACAACAATCTAAAACAGTAGTGTTCTTAACATTGTATTACATACATTTGTAATGGTGGCCGACAGTATAGTTCAACTCACATGGCTGGTTTTATTTTAGATTAGATTTAGATTTCGTCTATTATTTTCCTATTTCAAATGCAGTGTCCGTTGTCATGATTAAAATCTTGACCCAAACACACATTTTGTCTGTTTTCAAGCTGGAAAATGGCCCTGCCATTCCCTGGTATGTGCTGCCCTCTAGTGGCCGATATAAAGACTGCTGTTTATTAACTTTGTGAATAAGTTAAATTAGACAATTGTTATTTTTGTATTGTGATTACACTGCACTATTTCTTGTTATAATTTAAGATGTTGTTATTATTATGCAATTTTGGCAAAAACAAACAAACAAACAAAAAAACAATCTGTAATATATTATAATACATTAAATTGTTACGGAAAGCACAAAGCAACTTTCGTGATTTTTTTAAATATATATTTTCATATATGATATGATCATACTTGAGCTTGAACTTGAAACCAAGACAGCAGGAACCTTTGCTGACCGGAACCTAAGCGTTAATTTGGGGACGACATTCGAGACGTACCAAACCAGGAAGTCCGTCGCAAACAGCGCGTTTTGTGTACATGCTTTTCTTTCACCACCAAAAGACCTCATGCTGGAATAAAATCACTATAATTAACGGTTAGTAAAGTCTATCGGGATATTGTACATACTCTGAAGTTACGATTATCTTGCATTGGCTTTAGATCTCCATTTAAATCTATTGCTGTTCTCAAAATGTCTCAGTTTGAGCCTTCGACAAACATATTCCTGGTCCTAAATGTGAGGATAGTCTTTAATCATATTTTCAGTTTATCTGTGTTTAAAATGTATATTATTGTGACTTCATCTCCATCATATTAAGATGCGGGTAGTCCTCACTTACATTAACTTGAGTAACTTGTGCAGTATAACGAGAATATAACAGTATAAAAGTGTTGGTTCTTCCCACTGTGAGTAAGTCTACAAGTGGCAATATGTTTATTTATGTTTATATTTATGTTGACAATATGAAATGGTTTGAACATTTGTGTTTCTCTTCTTCTTCAGATAGAATTTTGTTTGTTTTGTTTTCCATCAGCAAATACCTGATTTTATGCATTATTTAATGTTTTTTTTCTTTCCCAATTACACTGATTTAAACTTATAAATGCGTTGTTACTTCCAGACCGTTACTATTACACGTACCTGAATAGTACTACTTTACTTACTACTACTTTGTACTTCTACTTGAGTAATAACAATGACGATGATCTGATAATGTATTAAAAATCCATCCTAATTGACTCAACTGTGTATATCATGTCATATTTGTATGCAATTGTTTTATAGACAGTTGCTGTTCTAATTTATATCCTTAAAACAACAATTTTGATATTATTCATATTCATGGGAGTTTGGGAATTAATTTGCATTTTTGTTGACTAGTGACCTGTGCGTCTGTCCAAGATGTCCACCTCCACAGAGAAGAAAGAAACTCCAGCGAAGAAGGCTGCAGCTCCGTCTGTGGCTCAGATCAACGCTGAATATGTCACACAGGTAAACAACTAATCTATGTGGATAAGTCTTCTAAATATAGTGGAAGTAGTACTACTGCATTACTACTGCAAGTATACAGTAGCAATAAACTCAGTAAAATTATTAGTATTAGGATTAGTGTCTGGGTATTGATATGAATGTGGAGCTCAGCAGTGACCGCCCACCTCTTCTGGAAGTGGTTCTGGAAGTAAATTTCCCATTCACTTCCCATTAGACTTTCAGTAGAGATCGGCATTTCCAAATGGTTCTACTGAAAGTGTATGGAGTTTAAAAACACAGTAGATCACTTTTTGTATCATCACATGACATCACAAGGAGGAACAGAGTGTTTTCCATTTGAGAGAAGAAGCCTAAATATGCAGGGTGTTTGTGTGTTAAATGAGAAGAATTGGAAATTTACTTCACTTTATTTAATTTAAATTATGGCCCAAATATGGTATTATTATTCCATATTTTATTCATAATCAAGCAGTCCTTATTTTATGGCATTTTAAAGTGTTACATTCTAATTTTATTTTTCAGTTTCTTCAGACACAAGAATGTCACTTACTCTCTTTATATTCATAGCCATCTACAGAGACCTAACCCGTAATAGGATAAACAAGTATTAAAAGCTCAATAGACTCTGTAAACACACTAGTCGTACAGTTTCTTTGCAGAGTCTTTATTTTGCCACAGTCCTAGCTCCTCCTCCTCTTCTCCACTCGTTGTTGGCTCTTGTTTTCCTGCAATTAATCTGAAATGAACTTGTCTCTTTTTCTTGTTTTAGTTGGCTAATAAATACTGGGCTCCCAAGGCCCAGAACAAACTGCCCTTTGACAAAAAAGTAAGATCTTAAACACAATTAGACCCACTCATCAAACATGTGCTGCTTTAACTCACTATTATTGTCTTTCCTGCAGGTGGTGAAAGATATTTATGATCAGGAGATTCTGCAGTCTAAGTAAGTGCAACTGCCCCTGTTGCGCTTGGCACGCACTTATTTATTTATATATTGGGTGACTTATCAATAATAATTCATGAAGATGTTTTTAAATGAGCTATATGAATAAAACTGAGTTGAATAAACATTTTATAAATATAAAATGTGCACGTTAAATACATTGATTTAATCATAAAACATTTTGGGGTATTAATAAAATACATGATTCATATAATAATAATAATAATGTGATGAAAGTGCAGTGTTTATGCAGAGTTGAGACTAATCATTGCCTTTTAAACCTGCTGTGGATCAGATCCCTGTCTAATTTTCCATAGTGACTGAGCCAGACTCAAGAGTGAGCCCGGTTTATTAAACTGAAAGGATTTCCAAATGGGGACAATAAAGGCTCCCTTATTGACAACAAAATAAGTCAGACTTAACCATTTCAACCTAGATTACAAACTAAAATGTTTTTTTGAAACAGCCCTTAACCTTAAAGTTGTTCTGAAATGCATGGGATTCTTAGGTTAGTTTAGCAGTTCTTACATCGTTACTGAAATGTTAAGACATGCTCTTTAAAGTTCTTATATTGCGCAAAATTGCCTCTTGTGAGGTTTAAGTCATGTTATAATGTTGTTACCTGATCAAAAACATACCTGGAGTTGTGTTATGTTTCATTCATGCATGTTTGAGTAACACTATTATTAGTCGTCTGTCTACATCTCCAAAGTTTACAATACTCCACCTTGTGATGTCATGAAGCGCTAGTTTTCAAGTTAAGAGCTACCTTTTATCTTCCGGTCAGTAGAGATTGGCAATTCCAGGGCTGAAATCATACAAATGATTTTAATGAAGGTGTATGGAGTTTAAAAACACAGTGGAGCACTTCCAGTATCACTATGTTTTCAGAATGAGAGAAGAACACAGCCTAAATATGCAGGGTTTGTGTGTTAAACGTGTGTGAATGAAACAAAACACAACTCCAGGTCTGTTTGTGATGAGGAAACAACATTATAACATAGATCAGGAAATAGCGTAATATGGACCTTTTAAACTCATATTTTGCTGTAGTCTAATTGCAGTTTTACAAACTAGTGTCAGAAAAAGTGCAGTGTTGTACATGTTGTATTTCTTTTCAGATTCGCAATCAGAAAAATCATGTTACTGGAGTTTAGGTAAGTTTGTGTTTTATTTCTTTTTATTATTTGTGAGTGGTGCAAATGTGAAACGTACGCCTTATTATTTGTAATGCTTGTCGTTCAGTCAGTACCTGGAGAACTACCTGTGGGTGAACTTCTCTCCTGAGGTGTCCAGTAACGCCTACATCATGTCCATCTGCTGCATCGTCAATGAGAAGTTCAGAGAGAATGTGCCCGCGTGGGAGGTAAGGTCTAACCGCCACCGAAAATATATGCGATTTGTAGGCTGTGACGATAAAACATTTTGAAGCAGGATAAATAAAAATAAAGCAGGGTAATCCCAGTAAAACATTTTTAAATATACTGTATCATTCGAAAGACCTGACTGCAACAAATAAAAATAAAGCAGGGTAATCCCAGTAAAACATTTTTAAATATACTGTATCATTCGAAAGACCTGAGCTGCAACAAATAAATGGCCGATTGAAGCAATAATTAGCCATAGAAGTGACTTATTCAACCATCTACAGCTCAAATGTTTGCAAAAATAACAAAAATCTCCCCAGTTTTGCCAAGAAAAAGTACCCACCGTAAATATTGAGCCTCAAAATATATTGTTCCAGCTTTCATATATTAAACAATTAGTCAATATAATAAGTCCGCTGAGGAGAGCGTGAATTATAAAAAAACAATTTGATGTGCTGACAATGCTTTTACTGAACAAATAGCTGCAGGTTTCAAATGTCAATTAAGCGATTTAGTCGAAATCATTCAGGTCACGATATAATGTGACCATGACCATTATTTAGTTTCCATCTACATTCCAACAAAGTAAATCTATATCTAAATTTGTTTTGCTGTATCTCTTACTGTTTATGGTGTAATATTATTTTTTTTATTCAGAAAGTTTTATTACATAAGGATAGTGATATAATAAAGGAAGGGATTTAAATGAACGAGAATTTAAGATTTCACTGTTGTTCAGTCATGCTGTCAATAACCATGAATAACTTTTAAATTGTGCTGTTTCCTGTCACAATGATCATAACTCTGTTTAGTTTGATGTCAATTTAAACTTACAATCAAATGGTCACGTTTGAAATGTCTGTTACTATAGAACACTTGAACTTTAATGTAAGAAGTTAAAGTGAAGATGACTTCTCATTTCACTAAAACATAGTTAATGTCATTATATTTAAGATCTTCATAAAAATTTTGGTGAAGTTTATAATTTTACTGCTTGGTTGGACACGGGCAGCAGATGTGAAATAAGTAATAAGGCCGAGCAATTCATCAAATTCATTCAGTTAATCTGCGTTTTTAATCATCGAGAGTTTGAAAAATTGCAAAATCGTGAAATCGAGGATTATTATGAAGCAAGTTTACTCCTGACTTTCTTACTTGAAAAGCAGGATTATTGTGCAGTTACAATTAGATATCTATACAAATGTAATTGAAGACAGTTTACAATTTCTTAAATAATAGCATATGAATAAAAAAAAGAATAAAAATGTGAAGCGCTTCCCCTGTTTGAAAGAGCAGTCACGTAATCGTCCAGTGTGTGCAAAAAAACTGAGATTTTATTTTTTGGCCATATGCCCCAACCCTAATAAGTAGATATCGTTCCATAATTGTTACCTAGCAACTGAAATGTAAACAAGGGCTAAAACACGTCTGCTGCATTTGACAATTAAAAATAAAGGACGACACCTTTATTTAGTTAAATCAATGTTTAAACTGTCAGAAAAATGCCTTCCATGCGCGTGAATTGTCTCACTGATACTTCCTGTATTTTGGTAGTTTTTCTTTTATACCACTCGTACGAAAAAAAAGTTAACTCATGTGTTTGGTGTCAGGTGTTTAAGAAGCAGCCGCAGCACTTCCCGTGGTTCTTCCGCAGCGTGATGGAGGCCGTGCTGCAGGGAGAGAGAGCCGGACTCACTCTGAGAGAACACACCGTACTACTGCTCTTCCTCGACCACTGCTTCAACAGCCTGGTACGGACACGGGCAAACCGACATGTTGATAAGTACTGATAGGTTTAAGTATCAGTCAAATGTGAAATGGCTGTAAAGTTACCCACAAAAGTGCAGAAATATTACTAGTTTGCAAAAAAAAAAAAAATCAGCTCTTTTTGTTGCATATTTTTTCTTTAAAATGATATACTTCATATTCAAATCTTGCATATCTTCAAAACACCATTAGCTATTTTTTTTTTTTCCCAATCTGGTCACGTCTACTGTGAAATACCATTATGTACAAATCTTGCCCAGGAAACTATATACAAACACCTGAAATATTCATGCTAATACGTGTTATACGATATATGCAATATCTAATTAAATGTATTCAGGTTCAGAACAGAATAGGGCTGTCAAAAGTATCGAAAAATCAGATACTAATTTATACCAAAACTAGTATAGAAACTAGATTTGAACAAGTATCGATACGAAAAAAGTCACATTCACAGGACAGAAATGAACCTTTGAATGATCTTGAGCTGTATCTTTCACAAGTATAAGTCGATACGAAAAAAGTCACATTCACAGGACAGAAATGAACCTTTGAATGATCTTGAGCTGTATCAGAACAAGTATAAGACACATAGACTAGTACACGCCCATGGACCACTATGGAACCTACCTGGACGACTGAGGGATTACACAGATATAAGGCCACGTGGAAATATAAAAGAAAGTACTACCATTTAATGTGGGAAATCACATTCAATTGTCTAAAGAAAAAGTGTTTTTTTATTATCATTGTGGTATCAGAATTGGTGTTGAGTATCGAGTCTATTCCTCAGTATTGAAAATGAGTTTGAAATTTTAGTGTCGTGAACCAGAACAGAACAGAGTTAATTTGCATGATAAAAGTTTATGACTCGTAACGACATGACAACATACTGTCAGTTTCTGTTCTGTTGCATGAAGAACAGGCGCAGAGGCACGGGGATCGTTCTGTAGAGCTTTATTGTCGGTTACAGCAATACAGTCGGGTTAAAGGCAGTAGAGTCTAAAGAAGGTGATCTTGCACCAATGATTATACTAGTCGAGGAGCGGGGGTTAAACATTCTATAGATAAGAAATTTAAAGCACAGTCAAACAATGTGATTGCATCAGGAAGTCGAACAATGTGATCGCATCAGTGTTCTATAATACCCAGAGTGGGGGCCACACATTAAGAGATGTGGCTGTAACCGAAATGACCAAAACGTAGCTGTTATTTTCCCTTAGTGTGATATATGGCCACTGGTGCATGGAAAACAGAACGTTTTACATCTTTGTAAGAAAGTAAGCAATATTACATTTGTTTATTGTCCACAATACGCAACTTGTACATGTAGCGTTCTTAAAGCAGAACTATTTTGAAAATTAGATTTTTCAGAGCTTTTAACCATGTTATAGTTCTTTCACCTCACAATTAATCTTTAATCGCTTATTTTCAAGACGCCATTTTGCCAGTCAACTCCCGTTTTCACCTCAACCTGTACACAGCCACTGCTCGGTACTCACTTCATTCTCCAGTTTCATTTTCTCAATCGCTGATACATGCAGGATTCGGCAGTGTCGCCATTTTGGTACAAATGAAAAGTCTACTACTCACTAGTGTGATTTGCAGCTATCCATCAGAGGGGCCGACAGCTCCACGGCTCTTTGTTGTGTTGACGTTTATGGCGACATTGGCTTCCATTGGACCGTTTTATAACGCAGAAGTCAGCGGACTTGTTTTTTTTATTAAGTCGTTTAGAGGAAGAATATTGCAATTTAAAATGTACAAATTATGACATAAAGATCCATGGGGGTCATGGATTATAACTATAGCGTAGACACAAGCACAATATATGTCCTGAGTCTTGAGTCGGTCCTAGTTAGTCCAGACCTGTTTCTGGTTTGTCCTAAAATTGTGTAAATTCCCCTCTACTAGTTGGCGTGTCTCTTTGTTGCAGTTGTCCACAGTGAGTCTCGACGGAGAGAATAAGAGCTGCCAGTTCCACCAAGATCTGCCCACTGCCAAATACAGCTTACTGCAGCTATACCACCAGGAGAAGCAGGCTCTGAATCAGGACCAGGACAAGCGGGCTCCGATCCAGGACCAGGAGAAGAAGGCTCTGCTCCAGGACCAGGAGAAGCAGGCTCTGATCCAGGACCAGGAGAAGCAAGCTCTGAACCAGGAACAAGATTGGAACCAGGACTTATTCAGGATAAAAACTGCTAACCCTGTAGTTCACATCTGCACAAACATGTTCTGAAATGTCATTCTTGTGTTAGTTTCTCAGCTCATGTTTCAGTCTTTTGCTCAGTTCTTCTGGACGGAAGAATCAGAATCCTATTGTTAAAACGTAAATCGCAAATCTAATCGGAATCTCAATGCTTGTCAGGAAAAGTTGCTCAGTAAATCCAATCTGAAGTTGAACCCTACCAGTGTAGTCCTACATTAAGTCCACTAGATGTCAGTGTTGGTGCGCCCCATGCTCCTGTGTCCTATAGTACTGCAGTATACCACAGGGAAGCACCGCAGAGGCCTCACGTAAAATGTAATGTCCAGGCCTTACTGTACTTTTACTGTCTCCTGCACCAGCTCTTAATATGTCCCACACGGCTCTCCATAGGTTGCGTTCACATTAGAGAATTGATGATGTCATAATTTCAGATGGAGGCCTGTATAACTCTATGGGAGATTTCCTGACTTTGAAATAAATATCCAAACTTATGATCCACAAATGTTGAACTTAATCAATATTTGTTTGGGGTTGGCTCCACAAATGTGTCATATTAATCTTATGCTTAAAGTCCTTTCAAATGACAACAGTCACATCTTTGGGGTTGAAAAATGGCGCCACTTTCTGAAGCTATTGTGAAAGAATAATTTCGCCTTTGTCCGTTTGCGGTGACAGAGAAGACGTTGAACTTTGTGCCAGTTTTTGTTTCATGTGGATAGGCCCAGAGGTATTGACCGTAAACCAGGTCAACAAACTCCAGTCTGACAGTTAAACAGCAAATTCCACCATAGAATTCCGACCTGTCTCCAGCCCTGTTTAAACTAAAGGGATTCTGGAATGTTGTGGACCCATCATAGAAATCGTACGAAGCTTGTCATATGTGACTTGAGCAACAGCAACGGATGTCGTCCCAAAATGGCCGCCACGTCAGACAGGTGCAAATCCAGAGACTTTACTTTCTTTATTTGGTCATTTTATTAGTATAAACAACGAAGCCAGGAAATAGGACAGTCCTTTCACAAGTTAAGTTACTAATTTACTGCTTCAAATTTGTTTCAAATGTGCTGCCAACAGCCAATAAATGTAACCGTTAAAAAAATAGACTACAAAATAAACGTTTATAGTGGTAATAAAGGTATTAAAACTAAAAAATAAAACATAAGTAGCAGAACATTTTTATTACCATCGATGTCAGTCCTCGCAATCTCATAAATCATAAATAATTTGATTAAATCAGTTCTGATGGAGATTAATTGTTAAGTGTAGTAAACGTTGGCGGCCACTTGAGGGCGCACTACAGCTTCTCTTCGTATTTAATATGGTGAAACTTGTTGCTATAAAAACCTTATTTATTAACATAACAAAATCAAACCAACAGTATTGTTTAAAAGGGATACATAATGACTGTTG
Source organism: Periophthalmodon schlosseri (assembly GCA_000787095.1). Lineage (NCBI taxonomy): Eukaryota > Metazoa > Chordata > Actinopteri > Gobiiformes > Gobiidae > Periophthalmodon > Periophthalmodon schlosseri. Next base: position 14,991 of record KN470813.1, on the reverse strand, counting down.
ATACAAGATCTAAAATGTGAGGAAAAGTTAGTGAAACGAGTCTTTTGGTGGACCTGAATATGCATTGATTCTAATGGTAGAATGCTCAAGTGTCCTGTCCCAACATGGCGGCCGCGCTCCATAGGCTCAAAATACTGGCGCGGCTTCTATGATTTCTATGTCAACCTGTTTGTAGTTTTCAGATTGTAGAATGTGACGACGCCATACTCCCAGTAGGGGGACAAGAGCCACATTTCCACATTGATTACGTTGTAGTTTGCCATGAAATATTTAAAACGGAAATGCAGACATGTTGAACTGATCATTGCTATTGGTGACTAGACACAAGAACTCACTGTATTACAACACAGATCTGCATTTTAACAATACTCATTTTACCTGCCCCTCATCTGTATTAAATATTATCTTCCTATAGAATGTTGCGATGTCGTCTGAAACCCAGCGATTGTCCGGTGTCTAATCGAACCTGTGCTGTCTTTCTGTTTCTTCTGTGTTGTACAGGAGGTGGACCTGATCAGGGAGCAGGTGCAGCAGCTCATCTCTCTGCCCATGTGGATGTGTCTGCTCCCGGTAAGAGTCCTACTGCGAACTACTGCAAACAGGGAACATATGGTTTATTGAAAAAAGCGGAAACCTTACAGGAAGTTGAACAGACAGATGGAAAATAGTCACATTTTTATCTTCACTTATTAAGACAAAAGAAACCAAGACACATTTACACTCCTATTGCTATTTAGTCGATTAATCAATCAACTATTTATTTTATTTAGATGATAAGGATTCTATGGGACAGCAGCAGAAAGGAGAAGTGAGTGACTGAGTGAGCTGAAGATTTGGTATTTTTTTGGTTAAACGCACGATTCACACGTTTAATCTGTCCTTACATAAATACATTGTTGCGTATTTGCGAGTACAGTTTGGGTCAGATACATAGAGGTACGTAATAGTTTTGAGAGCTTTTGCCACGCCCCCTTTTTAGTCAACAAATCGAGCGGCAGGACATGCCTTTAGCAAAGATCGACCGATGTGGGTTTTTTCATGTCCGACGCCGATACCGGTTGTTTAGAATCCAGAGAGACCGACGGCCGATAAGATCTAACGACGCTTTTGGGCTGATCTGTAAGGCCGATTTGGATTGTTTTCTCCAAATTCTGTCATTTCAATTTACTACAAACTCACCCACAGCCCTTAAACACCACAAGACTATAAGAGACCTGTGTAGTCACGTTTTGTGCAGTTATCTTTACACTAAAGATAACTGCTTTATGTGTACTTTTTAGGCTTTATGTGTACTTTTTAGGCTTTATGTGTACTTTTTAGGCAGCAGGTCAGACAAAACAAAATATCGGCCTATGCTGGATATGCTAAAAAGTATGAATATCGCCCAGCTGAGATATCTGTCTATCTCTGGTCTTTAGGCAACCAATCTTTTCTCTAGTGGACTACAGCCCTAATATGTATCAAATTGTACTGTATGGTTGCATCCCTACTGTGTATTTGTATATCGATAATACATTGGACATTTCTAAAAGCCTGAAACGCAAAACATCTTTTTACTCAAGTTTGATCTATTGGTGAAAAAATGTTAACAAGAACTTTGAAATAATTTGGGGAGAAATCAGCAGGCATTACGTGCATAGACAATCTATGAATAGCCAAAACATTATTCAAAAATACTGACCCCCCAAAAAGTTTTGTTCCATATGTCATGTATTGAATGATAAATCGGTATTAGCTCTAACTCTATTAACTACTGGGTCACTACTCATAAATACATTCACATCGTAGTGTTGGAATACTTTTGACGCTTTGCTAGCTCCACTTAGCATCTTAAAATCATCATTGGCTCCTATTATACGAAGTTAGGAGCAATTGTAAAGAAATATCTCAGTATCTTTTAGACTTAGGCACCATTTTTCTCCAGCTAACACAGTTGTCCCTCTCGACGTCCACAGGCCAGACTGCAGCACGAGCTCAAGAAGGTCCCCAGGCTGCAGAAGTTCTGGAATCTCATCAAGAAAAAGCTGGACAAGATGGACGCTGACGCCGCAGAGAAGTGAGGACCGTGTTTAAGGTTTAAGTGTCACGAGAGGGATAACCAGGTCTTGAACGTGTGTCCTGCGTTACCCTCAGGTCTAAAAAGGAGAGGACCTTTCTGTCGGCGCTCATCAAACAGTTCATTCAAGTGTTGATGTCTATTCCAGCTACAGGTAAGCCACAAAGTCATCGGAGCCATAGACTGTATATATAAATGGACATAGCTAACGTGCTAGCCGGCGCGTTGTCGCCCCTCCCTCTGTAATTGCTGCTAAAACATTCGTATTAACCTGCTCTACATGATCTTGGCGTTTTTATTTCGCTATTGTGCCCGTGATTGAAGATTTGAACATTAATAACAGACAAATCAGGCGCTTTCTTTCACTGTCAATCACCCATGTTTGACTGACAGTGTTGCTAAGCGCCGGTTCCCTGCCAAACCCTTAATAGCTACTCGCGGTCGGAATTCCAAATGTGGAACTCTGCTCCAAATTGGCCCCTATAACTGCTATAACTGCTCCAGCCTCGATCAGGTTAAACAATGTATTTCCATCTTTTGATTTGAGTTCTACACATGTATCAATGCGGAACGTCTCTTGCTGAAAGCGATCGGGAAAAGGCTGAACGTCACGACGAATATTTGAATGTGACTGGTCGAAGCATCACAACAGCAGAACAAGCAAAGAAATCAAACATCCACATTACATCCCGTTGAGAGAAAAGCAGACAGCATTTTCACTAAAACAGGCTGAAGTGCGTCTGTCCGCGTCGCCCCGTTTGTTTTGGTTTCTTCGGGCTCTTCTTCACTTTCGGCTCCGCACAAACCTCAGAGCTGCCCTGTGATTGGTCCACCGGCTGCTGGGCGAATTTGAACCTTACAGCGGGAGCATCTCAAGAGGCTTCACGACTATCGCGAGAATCCATCTTGCCGTGCCAAGTTATTGTAGTCGTGCGTGTTCCAAAATGCCTATCCCCATCCGCCACTAACCACTGGCGCTGGCGTTGGTATCGTAATGCTCCGCGACGTGGTCCCCCCCCTACCTGAGTTCTAAAAACAGCCCCAGCCCATCGCGTTTACGGGGGTCTAAAGTGACACTACGGATTAGACTCTACCAAACAGCAGGACTCATCGCTCCTCTGCCCACTGCACGGTAATTAGGCCCCAGCTCCCAGTGTGCTCCTGGGCCGGCCACGCTATACTTACTCACCAGAGCCAGCAGGGGGCCTCGCTGCTGTCTGCACTGGTTTGCTGTTCTCACTTCCTGACTGGTAGATAATTGTAGGAATATTGCTGGGGGAGTTAAAACGTGAAATGTGATAAACAGAACTAGTTCATTTTAAACGGTTTGCAGTGATCCAAAGTTATTCCTTGCTTACCTCATGCATCACAAGCGTTTTAATTATTCACCGCTGTTAGTTTATAAGTGCTTTTCACAGAGTAGAGTTTTGCAATGACAAGGAAAACTAAAAACAACTAGCATGCTAACGTGCGCTTCCAGATTCTCAGACAAAAAAGGCTCTATAATTGGATGCATTACACAGCTGACTTATTTTGTCCTGCTACAATGTATCTGTACTGGGGAAAGATACATTTTGCTCAAATTAATGAGTAAAGTGTCCGTAAATAACAAAGCCTCCTGCTGGACAACATACGGTACTGAACCTTTTCATTATAATTAGTAACCTAAGAGAATGTACACAATATACTGTAAATTTTGGACTATTGAGCGCACCTGAATATAGGCCGCACCAGCTAAATTTGAAAAGAAAAGAAATTTTGACCATATATAGGCCGCACTTGAATAAAAGCCGCATGTTACAAATATGTTGTAACATAAGATATTTACCTATTTTCCGGACTATAAGTCGCACTTTTTTCATAGTTGTCCGGGGGT
>KN470813.1:0-10995 GCA_000787095.1 Periophthalmodon schlosseri | reverse complement strand
TTGAAATCTGTTTTTTTTTCTTCATTATTATGCATTTTTTGACTGGTGCGACTTATACTCCGGAAAATACAGTACACAGAAAAATGGTACACGAAGTTTTTTTGAGTTTTAATTTAAGACACGCTTTTTTTCAAACTGTGCCTGAAAATCTGCAGTACGGCATCAACACGGGATGAACATACCTGCAGGTTTAGAAAAAAAAGCAACACCAACACGGGCCATCTGCTTTTACTTCCTCTGAAAGCTTTTGCATCTTTTTACATTGACTAAGTTCTTCCCGCTGCCGCCTCCAACGTCGCATCCTCGGTTCATTAATGCCAAGTTTACGTGCAGTGGCTTTATTTCCTTCTTTGATGTTGTGTTTTCCATGATGAGGGTGTGTGCATGACGCGCGAAATGACAGTTCACAATCAAAACTAGTGTATTCTGCAGCGCATAATCTTTCCCCACGTCTGTCTCGCTTTTGCATTTACTGGTAGAGAGCGCCCCCCGGTGGCCGTTAGCCAGTAAAAATCTATAAATTAGCCGCACGGTTCAAAGCGTGGGAAAATGTAGCGGCTTATAGTCCGAAATTTACGGCATTGTAAAATAAAACAAGAAGTCTTAAAACAATGTTGCGTTTGTGTGTCAAAGCGTGTAATTTTTGTTGGATTTGTTTTGAACAGGGCCAGTGTCCATGGACCAAGTGCACTACTGTGAGCGATTCATTGAGCTACTGATTGATTTGGAGGTATGGAACTTTTCTATATTATACAGTAGTGAGGAATGCATTAGATTGTGTGACGGTCGCAGGTTCATCATGTCCAGTGTTTTTGTCCATAACAGTTACTATCAGTAAACGCTATAATTGATTTGAACATGTTTACCTCGTATCTGGGCACACAGATTTGTCATGTTTACGGAATATTTCAACTTTCACTCCCCCGACCAGTTTACAGTTAGTTTTCAAATTAGACCGACAGTCTGATTTAGACTTCAAGAGGGTAAATGAATAAATAAACGCATAAAAAACTGCTCTGTGGCGTCCTCCTGCCACAGTGTACGCAGTCAGTGCTGTGTCCTTCACGTTCGCCCGGCTCTGGTCAGCTCTGGTCAGCACTGTGGATAGATGCTGGTTTGACCTCGGCGGAGTGCGGTCTGCTGTCACTGCTGTCTGCACACCTCTGCACTCTGTGAAACATGAGGCTCATCCAGTCCCCATCCAGCCTCCATCCAGCCTCACCTCTGTGTCAGGAAGAGTTAGACAGCTGGATTTGTACACGGTAAAGCGGGACTGATGCATCTAAAAAATAAACTGGTGACCTACATGGACTGTGATCCTTTTGTGGAACTGGACAGATCTGGCATATGCAGAACTCGTAAAGATTGTAGGGAATTATTATTACTATTTTAAAGCAGATCTATGCTGAAAAATCGACTTTTCAGAGCTTTTAACCATGTTATAGTCGTTTCCTTCTCATTTACCCTCTCGAAATTGTATTTGGAGCAATTCATGCCCGTTTCTTTAATCTTTAAACGCTTATTTTCAAAATGCCATATTGCCAATCAAACCCCGTTTTCACCGCCACCCACCTCTCTCTACTTACTTCGTTCTCCAGGTTTATTTTCTTAATCTGTGATGTGCGTAGGGTTCGGCACTGTTGCATTGTCATTTTGGTACAAATGGGGAAAAAAATCTGCAGCTCGCTAATGTGATGTGCAGCCGTCCACTGGAGGAGCCGACAGCTGCACGGCTCTTTGTTGTGATGACGTTTACGGCGACGTCAGCTCCCATTGGGCACCGCAATTTTGCTTCTTTTACTAACTCTTAGAATTTGCACATTTTAAATCGCAATATTCATCTAACGTAATGATCCACGGATGTCATAGATTATAGCCATGTAGCAAACACTAGCACAATAGAGTAAAGATCACATGTAACTTGTCTGCATTCTTACTGTGTGCAGGGTTTCCTATCCACAGATCTGACTTGTTTGTCTCCATGGAAATCGATACGTTTAATAGCATACTGTGGAACATTCCAGGCAAGGATATAACATGCAGGTGGCGGTCCCTCCTTCAGGAAAATTACATAGTGCATCTTTAATGATGAAAACAAACTTGTAATTTGTTGTTAAAGTTACCACTGCTGATTTAAATTCCAAATTATAATAAAGTATATGTTTCGATGAAGGTAAATTCATCATATCCTCACCCCCACTATATTAGCACACTTAAAAAAGAGCGGTATTTATTACGAATGACTATAACGCGGATAATTTTGTTCATTTTTAACCATAGTATTGAGCTGAGAATCCATGACCCCGCATTTCTATTGTTAAATAACGACCGTGACTCTTTTGAGCCCAACACGAATGACCCGGAGTATGAATTTTTTTCAGTGGGCGGAGACAGGGGGTAGGTGAAAACAGACATTTCCTGAACACTCAAGTTTCAAATACAGGACAATACAGGATTACTCAAGCAGGCATGAATCAATCGAAACACAACTCTGAGTAAAATAATGATGAGGAAACACCATTATGATATGGTTAAAAGCTCACAAAAGTCGATTTCGTATAATGCGTCCCCTTTAATCTGTCTTTTGAACTAAGCACAGTACGTGTAATCTTGTTAGTCTGTTAAAAACCTACAAAACTAAAACTACAGGATGTGGTATAGGACATTCTTCCGTCAGTGTTGCCTCTCTCAGTTGCTGTCTCTGCACCTCTCATGTTTCTCCCTGCCTCTTGTTCTGTCCCGGGCCTAGTGCTGACAGGCGCATCTCGCTGTTCCCGGCACTGTCCACAAAATGTCCACCCAGCCCCTCCCCCTCCTCTCCTGTGTCCTCCGTCCTCCGTCCTCCGCTCCGGCGCTATCCTTTTACACACAATCACTTCCCTGAAATCCATACTTCCTCTCGCTGTGTCCATGAATCAAGAATGAACTGATGAAGGAGAGAGAACGCAGCAGTTGATGACAGGGTGGGATCAAAGATGGCGGTGTTGCAAGTGATGATATTTTTTTCACTTGGATACATGTATTGACGAGGCGGGTTTGTAAAATAGCTAAATACCATGGTGGATTTGGAATTATTTTAAGTTTGCTAGGGCTGTAACTGATTAAAGAGGGGGTATTCTGCAAAACTGATTTTTTTTTTTTTAGCTTTCTACCTACATGTTCGTCATCAAAAACATAACACAAGCCTGAAGAGGTTTTAGATGTCATCCATGCATGTTTGAGTATTTTAGTGATCTCTCCCGAGCCCTATTCAAACCCTCCTTACAGTTAGCTATAAAATTCTGTGCAATTCTCAGCCCACAAGCCTACGTCACCCATGCTCCCACACGGCAATTCTCCACAAATATACAAAAACATAATGTAAAACTGTACAAAACAACTTCACAAACCTGATGTGATGTGCAGTAGTTTCATTAGCGGGATGCACGCTGTGTTGTGATAGTTCTCTGAAGGGGGAGTGACTTAGCACAGGGAGCAATTATAAAACTTATAAAACATGTTAATGTGTTGTTTCTCGGCAGATATAGCCTTTTCAAGACAATAAAGGGTAACATTGTGATCTAAATATGGGCTCTGACATTAGCAAAAGATCTCAGAACTATCTATATAATCAGATTATATTTGACTCCAAATGCACCGACAAGACAAATACTAGTAAGTTGTAAATTTGTATAAAATCTCCAGCTGACTCACTCTATGCTGTCTCTTTTCTGCTGTTGTCCCATATAAATCCGTTATAATCCAATCACTCACAACTAATCAACTAAAAGATTACAGCCGTAAAGTTTTCTACCTTAGTTTGTTGCTGCTTAGTTACTGGACTGCAGTTGGCTACTAATCTGGGGATTTGAGGAAAAAAATGCAAAAAATATTGTATTTTATTTATTTAAAACAAGGACAGTGCACAGATTACATTAAAGAAAAGATGCTCTGCACCAAATTTAACTGCAAACTACTTTCCATCTGCAGTCCCAGGGCAGGTACAGAACACATTAAAGAATCACAATTCATTAATCCTATTACCCCATAAAATACAAAGTTTAAAATTCGTCCTTATCTTCTAAAAGCACAAATCCAATTAATCATGATCACTATCCTATAAAATATGCAGTTGTCAAATCTATATATTCCATAGTGTTGTATATCAATACAGTACATCTGCCGTACAATCAGTCAGTAAAATACTTGCTTTTACTTTACCTTGTGTTGTATCAATTGTATCTTCTATTTAACATTCTTGAATAAATTAATCAACTCTAACAATGACAAAAATGAAATAATCCAGTTTTGACTTGCCCTTGTATGAATGTGGTGAGTGAGTTATTGGTGGTGGTTGGAAAAGCCACTGGAGCACATTGACAGCCTTGGCTAGCCTCCTTCAGAGCAGCTGTGGCTACAAGAGAAGCTTAGACCCACCTGCTATGGCACGTGACTGAATAATGCAGGAAATGGTGAAAAACTGCTCGGTTTAACTGAAAAAAAAATCACTGTCCAAGAGTAATGCAGTTTAATTATGCCCTCACATGTTGTTGTTTTGGCGGCTATTGCAGCACTGTAAGAATGTTTGTAAAATATATATTTAAAAAAAATAATTCTTTGCCAAACTCTGTGCCCAGGCCCTGCTGCCCACCCGCCGCTGGTTCAACACGGTGCTAGACGACTCCCACCTGGTGGTGCACTGTCACCTGTCCGGGCTCACCCAGCGGGAGAAGGAGGGACACCTCTTCTGTCAGGTACTGTTACTCCCTCTGGATATCTGCACTTACTAACCCCGAAGACAAAAGCCCAAACACTTTTAAACACCACACAGGCTACTATTATATAACAGCTGCACATTAGTGTAATGTGAGGTGGACAGATGATTGAAATACCAATAGTATCATTTTTCATTTCTTCTTTTTTTTTTGTTTCCTGGGTTTTTTGAAGACTTCAGTTCCTTTCAAATCATAATGACTTTCTCTCTCTGTAAATCATGGTTGTTGTTTTGAAGATATGCTAAATTTGAATATCAATTATATCGGTTATCATAAACAACGTTGCAAAAAGAGCTGTTAAAAATATGCTACAAACTTCCAGATAAGGATATAAAGGGATAATTACGCTCCAAAAGAAATATTGAGATGCAAATTTTTGTCAACATTACACATGCTCACCACTTCTGTAATGGCCCTTTTTCATATCCTAAGAAACTTTACTTTATTTCAAACTCAGATCTGAGACATTTACACTCAAAATCTCAGTAAGTCTGATTAAAGAACACATATTATATATTATCATGTATTGTCTTTTGCCTTTAAACATGCTCTTGAGGACCTTTCCTTTGGCATCTCATGTTTTTGAACGTGGCTTTGTGAAGAACCATACATTATCTGGCAGCTTGGGCGATGATTTATGGACTTAAAACTGCACAGGGTTCCTACCAGTGATGCAGCAATCCTGGGAAAATTCAAACAGACTGTTTGGTGACATCTCAGGTGGCGCGGACTTACTGCATGTGAATCATCAAACAGGCATGAATGAAGCAAAATACAACAATGTTATACCATGGTTAAAAGACCAAAAATTAATATGTGCTATACAACTACCGGTAAATAAATTATAACAATGTAGGTGTAATATTTCTTTATTTAATCCTCATTTTGTCTTGTTTTGACTTACTTATATTTGAACATAGACTGTACATATAAATGGACATAGCTAACCTGCTAGCCGCTGCGTTCCAAATAGGAAGTGATCATGGGGCACTTCTGGCGCCATCGGCCAATCTGGCTCCTACTCACTTTGTATTGAGAAACTGTCGCCTCTTTTTCTGCAACTGCTGCTGTCGCTATGGGTGACGTCACACTCCTTAGTCCACTTCTTTATGCAGTCTATGCATTTGAATGAACCTCACTTTCTTGTTTGTGGCGTTTAGCTGCTGGACATGCTGAAGTTCTACGCTGGGTTTGAGATCAATGACCAGACGGGCAACGCTCTGACCCAGAAGGAGATGACCACCCTGCACTACGACAGGATCATCTCACTACAGGTACAGGACAAAACTACGTCTTCTCTAACCAACGTAACATATTTAGGCTGTGTTCTTCTCTCTCACTCAAAACACTCTGTTCCACCTTGTGATGTCATGAAGTGGTGATACAGGAAATGCTGCACTGTGTTTTTAAACTCCATACAACTTCACTAGAATCATTTGAACAATTTCAGCCCTGGAACTGCGCCTCATTCTAACTTCTTTGCTTCTTGGAGCACCAGAAAATAATAAACAAAGGATAAAACTAAAATATTATATTATAATGTATTTTTTAAAAGTAGCAACTTATGGTTATTCTAGTCTATTGGAAAGTAAAGCAGTTTGACTGAGGCTACATGTAACTGTTAAAACTACCACTTGATGACATCACAAGGTGGAACAGACTATTTTGCCACAACGACAACAAAGATAAAACTTACTCCCTTTTTAGTAATAGAATGTAATTGTCATACACAAAATAACAGTACTTTATGTTACCATGAGATACTAGTTCCGATAAAGCTCAAAATGACACGAAAACTGTTCAGGAAAGCTCAAATTTTATCCAGTGTCGATACATGCTCAAATGAGTATGTCGTTTTTTAGTTTTAGTGTTAGATTAGTATCTGATTTTCGATATTTTTGCCAACCCTAGTGATGTTTTTGTAGGTAATTGTGCACTAAACATTCTTTTTAATGTTTCACACTAGCATTTGGCATTAGCATACATTCTCACACTAGCGTACATTTTATTTGTGCAAGATGGTTATTCTAAGTGCCGATTCGCCCTGTTCTCTCCTGGCACACTTCTTGATACTTTTGGCTGTGAACGCAATGCAGCACTGCAGCCTCATAAATCAATACTTCAAACAGAGCCACAGGATATTACAATACATCACACCACCATGGTTCTTGCACCGCATAAAACTCTATTTCGGATTTGTCTTCAAAGGAGATGTATTGTGCATAATCGACTTTTTAGAGCTTGTAACCGTGTTATAATAGTTTTCTCTTCTCATTTTCCCTCTGAAGTTGTGTTTAGTGTGTGTGCGTGCTTGGGTCATCTTTATTCTCCTGTATTCAAGACGTCATTGCTCCGTTTTCACACCCACTGCCCTGTACTTACTTCGTTCTCCAATTTTTATTTTCTTAATCTGCGATACACGTGGGATTCGTCAGCGTCGCGTAGCCATTTTGGCACAAACATTTGCTGCTTGCTACCATGAACTATACTTTTCTATAGGAGGTTAGCAAGGCCCTGCAGAGTGGCACTTTGCTGTGGTGGTGGGTGGAAATCCAGTGCTTTTATTAAGTTGTTTTAGAACAATATTGTGATTTAAGATATTTTTAAAATGATTCACAGGTGTCATAAATAATAATACAATTTATTCACTAGGCGACAAGGTCAAGGTCACCATGTACATCTTAATGTTTTTCATTTTGTATGTTAATGTCCTTTTTGTACAAGTTTTGCATAACAGTTGAATGATGCTATGTGTTTCGATAGAATTTACATGCAAAATTCTTACATTTGATCTAATATCCACATTGAGTTTATAACTGAGAGCTCATACTCAGCTTGTATAAGTAGCATCCTGACGTGCGTTCGTGTGGCCTGTCTTTCAGAGGGCGGCCTTCGCCCACTTCCCCGAGCTCCTGGACTTCGCTCTGTCTAACGTGGCGGCAGTGGACACCAGAGAGTCTTTAAAGAAGCACTTCGGACATCTCAGGTAAAGCTCTCGCCAGGAGGAGGAGCAGGAGCACTGAGAGAATATGGGCCACTGGCAGGAACAGATGTGCTGCAGTATGCGTGGCTGCTCTGAAGGATTTGTCCATAGTCCAAACATGCAACACTGGTTCATTATCTAACTGCTCTACCTTCTTAAACAGGCAGTGCACAACGTTTTGTTCTTGTTGTAGAGTGAAATGCAGTTTGGAGTTTGAGAAAAAAGACTGGGAATTGGCATGAGATTGGCAAGAGAATGAAGTAGCTAAAAGTTCAAATTCAACAACCTTGCTTCGTCATGCTTTGACTCCCAAGTTACTTTTTTTTTTTGCTATTATATTTGGAACAAGTAAATCTGTCAAATTTAATCTAATCAAATTTTTGAACAACTTTTAACTGCATTTGACTAGTACTCACAGCAAGAAGGTTCTGGGTTTGCATTTCTGTGTGGGGTTTGCATGTTCTCCCTGTGCCTGGGTGGGTTTCCTCGGGGTGCTCCGGTTTCTCCATCAACCCAAAACACGCACAATAGGTCAAATCCTCCAGCTAAGATCCTGACCAAGACTAGCTCAAGATCTGGAGATCCCCACTACATTTGACAGGTTGCCCCAAGCAATGAAGGATGGACTAATGCAGGGGACACATTTCCAACCAGTGCCATTGTGTACTTGGGGAAGTATGGTATTCATCTCATCTAGCTGACATTTTTTATCTAACAGAGAGCAGGCAGATCTGTCCTGTAATGGTCATTTTTTTCATATCCTAAGAAACTTTACTTTATTTCAAACCCAGATCTGCAAAGATTTACAGTCAACATCTGATTAAGTCTGATTAAATGCTCTTGAGGACCTTTGCTTTGGCATCTCATGTTTTTGAACATGGCTTTGTGAAGAACCATACATTATTTGACAGCTTGGGCAATGATTTATGGACTGAAAAACTGCACAGGGTTTCTACCTGTGACACAACTATCCTGGGAAAATTCAAACAGTGTTTGGTGGCATCTCAGGTGGAGCGGACTTAATGCATAAAAATCATCAAACAAGCGTGAATAAAGTGACAATGTTATGCCATGGTTAAAAGATAAAAAAATATTGTGGGGATCTCCAGATCTTGAGCTAGTCTTGGTCAGGACAGATCTGACCTGTAACTTGGTCTGAGCGATGCCACCAGCGCATACCAGACAAACAAATTACATCTCCACGGAGACCAGCACGTAGCAGACCCTCTGTCAGAGAAGCTGCGCGGCGGACCTTTTAAATAATTGTAGCGGTTTTGATTCATCACTTTAATTTAGCGGACTGTGACCCGTGCTGTCTTGTTAGCCAACAGCAGTGCCCTTCGCTCACTGCCCGGCCTCCCCGATAAACAGCAGCCGGCAGCAGCCACAGAGCAGGGCACGCCTCATTACCTCCATCGATCCTCCGCAGTCTGAGGAGAACAGCTGTGTTTGTCAAATGATATTAGGCTGCCAAAAAGCCCAAAGTGCCCTCGCTCCGGTGAACCTGCTCCTGCATATGGTTTAGGTTTTACACCAGTGGAGGCATGTTTAAAAAGGGAGTGAGTAGGTTTATATTTATTGCTGAATTGTAATTACTAGTGTTTTTTTATTACCTTTCACTGTGGTATTTCGGAGTGATTGACTGGGGCCTTAAAGCAGTCTTGGCTCAATAGCAATGATGTAGTTATTATTGTCTATACAGTGTGAGAGACGTCTTCCATTCATCGTAACCTTTTTGTGGTCTAACTTACTATAAGGGAGTGGAAGCTAGAGTTTAAACTTGAGAGATCCATATATAACAACATTTTCCTCACAGTCATGCCTATGTCAGTCATAGGGATGGGACAGTAAGCTATATCATCACAATTGCCAACAAAGATAATACTGCCAGTTTGTAACCTGGCTCACACACTCTGAATTGAGTTGTACACATTTATCAATCTGGATCGGCTCTCGCTGAAAGTGATCCAAAAAAGCGGAACATCGTAGCGATCTCTCTTGGGCCCTATTCGAACCCGCCTTACGGTTAGCGGTAAGATTCTGCGCAATGCTCAGCCCACAAGCCTACGTCATCCATGCTCCCACTCGACAATTCCCCATAAATATACAAAAGCAGGGTACGAAACTACACGGCAATTTGACAAACGATGTGCAGTAGTTTCATTAGCGGGATGCACGCTGATTGTGTTTGATAGTGCTCTGAAGGGGGAGTGACTTTGCTTGAGGAGCACTCCGAGCGTCAAAAATGAAAGTGAAACTCATAAAAACATGTTAATATGTTGTTAGTGGCGAATATAGCATTTTCAAATCAATAAAAGGTACCATAGTGCACTAAATATGTTATGTGTTAGCAGTTAATACCCCATAGGAGTAAAATACCCCCTCTTTAAAGTTTTTGGTATGGTGTAATGTTATTTTTATTTATTAGTTTATTTAACAAGGGACAATGTACATTAATAAACATTTCTGTAAATCCCCCAGAATTAGCCTAAACAGGTATTTTTCATGTGCTGTCCCTGGACAGATGTTAAAAAGTCACCCTAAAAACCAGAGGCAATATTAGAATACATAGATATATACAGATATACAATTTATGTATTTATTTATTTATTTATTTATTCCGAGCACATGTATCAAGGACACTTAATGCACATTTCACAATTTTTATTTTTTTTTTTTTTTTAAATAATAATAAATAAATAAATAAATAAAAGACATTGTAAAAAATCATTTTCGAAAAACACATAACAAGGCATAGATGGCATTACATCTCTATGATTCAGAGAGAATAAAAAGGTACATTACTGAGAATGTCGACAGGTTTTATTATTTAAAAGCCACTTCCTCAGGTGTATTGTAAATGTGATACAACACAGTCTCCTCTGACTGCCCCCTGGTGTTTCAAACAGCAGCAGATCTTACATTTACAAACTTCAAGGGGAGGAGAGGACAGGCCATGGACCACTTTAAACATTAAGCAAGTTCATATATTTAATCATATTTCGCCAATTTAAAAGTTTATATTTTTGCAGGACTTAACAGTGGTGGTGGTATTGTTGTGATTTTCGGTCAATTACTTTTAGAGTTTGCTTATAAAGGAACCAGTACAAATGCATCTAGGCTCAAACCACTGGACCATGTAGTAAGGCAATGTTTCATCGCCTTGGCATCTAAAGTGATGCTCGCTGCTAAAATGTGGCTGGTTTGTCCAGTCACAATTAGATTTTATGATTGTGATATAATTTACACGAGCGATGT
>KN470812.1:4212-21924 GCA_000787095.1 Periophthalmodon schlosseri | reverse complement strand
GGGGCACCCCACAGGTCAGGGACATTGCAAGCCTGAGACCACTATCCCAACTGTGAAATACGGGGATGGCAACATTATGTTGTGGGGTTGTTTTGCTGCAGAAGGGACTGGTGCACTTCACAAAATAGATGGCATCATAAGGAAAGAACATTATGTGGGAATACTGAAGCAACATCTCAAGACAGGAAGTTAAAGCTTGGGCGCAAATGGGTCTTTCAAATGGATAATGACCCGAGGCATACTGCAAAACTGGTTACAAAGTGGCTTAAAGATAACAAAGTCAATGTTTTGGAGTGGCAATCACAGAGCCCTGATCTCAATTGAAAATTTATGGGCAGACCTGAAAAGGCATGTGCGAGCAAGGCGGCCTACAAACTCAGCTCAGTTACAACAGTTCTGTCTGGAGGAATGTGCTATTATCCGAAGCTTGTGGAAGGATATCCAAAATATTTGACCCAAGTCATACAGTTTAAAGGCAATAGTACCAAAGACTAATGAAATGTATGTAAACTTATGACTTTGAAGAAAGTAATTTTGTCTAAAAAAAATCCTTCTCTCATAATTCAGGCATTTAGCAAATAGAAATAATTTTGGTAATCCTAATTGACCTAAAACAGGAAAACTTTAGTCTGATTTCTATCAGACCATGAGAAAAAAAAAACGCATATGTCTTTTCATATAGTGTATGTAAACTTCTGGTTTCAACTGTAACTCTTTACCTCCATTAATCTCTCACTGTTTAACCTTTTAACTGTTTCTATCTTAACACCTCAGACTTTAATACAGATTTTCACAGCTGACATTGCAGTAAAAGAAAAATTAAATTCTATGAATCATGGATCATACCTGGAGGACTGAGGCATTACACAGACACAGCTGACACTGGTTTAACTGATTGTATGAAGAGATGTCGTCAAACTTTACAAGTCAGTAGGTAATCTGCTGTATTATTTCTATCTCAAACCTGAGGTTGCAGGTTTGAGACTAGACCTTGGCACTTTGACATTATCTCTGGCCGCAGTCACTTGCAATGGCTTCAGCCATTGTGCCGTGTCTAGTTGGATTTGCAATTTATGTCACCAAACACACCAACTAGCATCAAAACCTACATTTTAAGTGCATTTTTTAAAAATATGAAAAACAGAATTAGTTAATTTTAAACAGTTTGCAGTGGCATGTTATTCCTCACATACCTTATTACCACGTACGTTATGCATTCTGACTATCCTAATTATTCACTGTGTTGAGTGTATAAGCACTTTTCACTTTTAGAAACCAGATCAGAGTTTTTTTTGTCACAGTTAGCTAAAGATAACAGCAACTAGCTTGCTAACCATGCACTTCCTGATTGTCAGACAATAAAACGCTTTATAACTAGCATAGATAGCTACGGACATGTTTTGAACTCAAGAGCTGCTTTTAAAATAAAAACAATCAAGAACAACCATGGCTTAAATACATGTTTGAAGAAGTCTTTCTTTTTGATCATAGTCCCTCTGATTAGTCACATCAAATTTTGGAGTTTTCATGTAATTTAAGTCTTAAATGTGTGTAGAAGTTTGTGTCCTGGAAACAATGGCTGCTGTCACCACAAAAGTTCAGGGATTGGTTTTCGTCCATATAGTTGTTTGTATAAAGGTTTAGGAGAGTGGTGCCCCTGATTGAGGCACTACAAGTTTTTACTGGATACAAGATATTTTGGGAATCGGCTGCTCTTGTGCCTACTTGGATGGAACTTTTTTGTTTTTTGAGCACAGCGTTTGTAAGACTGAGCCCCTGCAGGCCAGGGAGCCGCCTGGGCGTGCGTGGGCATAGATTGTCCACTATCTATTATGGAGTACTCAGGGGCTAAAGGTGACTTGGGAGTGGCTCTCCCTTTATAAATTGGGCTCATAGTAGACTGACTGTCCATTTATTTTTATCTGCAACTTGGTTTTAACATTTTTTAGTAACTTTTCATGTTTTAGTGATATCTTGGTCGACCTTTTTACCTGGACATTGTAAATATTGTGTGTGTTTTATCAAATTAAACTGTTAAATGACCGCATTGTTCTTTGCTCATGTCCAAACAGTTTGGTAGAATAAGTCAAACCTGACACTGTATCTCTCCATGTGTCCTCTGTTGGCTTTGGCAAGAACTCCTCCATCATTATCTTCCCTATTGGCGCAAACATCATGTGGACGGAGTTCTGAACTGTGGCATGGCCGAGGCGATAAGCAAATGCCAGGCTTATCAGAGAGTCTCAGAGGCCAAATATTTATAGAGAAAATATAAAGAATGCTAGTTAATATTGTGTCCTTTTTGCTACAGTGAATATATGCAAATCCCACAAGAATTGCATAAAATATGTTCCAAGTGGGTTAGCAGAGTGGAAGTATGCTGACATCATGTCCTTCCTCTTGCCCTTTTTACAAGAAGGTAATTTGTACAAACCACAACCAGTATTTCATTATTTTTAACTCACAATAATGTCATTTTGCTCTACTTTATATTATAAGTATTATTACTGGTACTAATGTACCAATTAACCAAGTGTAATGGTATATAGAAGAATTCTTATACAGAATATTCTGTTCTGATTAAAATGTAACTTGACTATTTTTAATATATATTTTTAACAGCTCTGAAACAAACTAGGAGATTATCTAGGAGCAGGAGCACAGTCGTGTTGGGCCCCCCACCTTAACAGGAGAGGCTGAGGCAGAAGACCTTTCATTGAGCAGTCGTCCTTCACCATCACGGACACCTACACTCGTCTCACACTATCCCCACCACAGACTGCATCACAGCTCCTAATCCTACAACATCTACTTTTAGTACATCTACTTTAGTAGTGTTTACAGGTAAACAGCAAAAATATCTGATTTCTTTCTGATCATAATCCCTTTGATTACATCACATCAGATTTTGCAGTTTTCATGTAATTTAAGTTCTAAAGAGAGAGGAGAAGTGTGTAGAAGTATGTATGTGTCCTGGGAACAATGGCTGCTGTCTCCACCAAAATCCAGGGATTGGTTTTCGTCCATATAGTTTTTTATATAAAGGTTTAGGAGAGTTGTGTCCCTGATTGAGGGGTACAAGATATTTTGGGAATTATGATTATCATTGATTGGCTGCTCTTGTGCTTACTGAGATGGAACTTTTTTTTAGTTTTTTGAGCTCAGCGTTTGTGAGATGTTTGTTTTTCCTGTCTTTCCATGGCACACTGCTTTCGAGGGAGTTAAAATATCCACAGTAGAATTCCCTCACACCAAAGGCTTTCTGGGATGCCTTGTTCCCAGCTATATTCCTGATGGCCCTGATCCTTCCCACTTGCTCATCTTTTGGGACGTCTTTAGTTCTCATTGGGATTACTGAGGAAGTTGTGGAGAATGCAGGCTGCCACGACAAGATGGTCCACCTTGTCTAGATGGAGATTAATCTTCCTATACATACTCCTCCATCTTGATGCCAAAATTCCAAAGATATTTTCAACTACCATCCTGGCCCTTTGGAGGTACTTACAGAGTTCCTGCCATCAATGTCCCTTCCATAGAGCCATAGCTACCAGAATATGGGTCTTCTTATGACTGCCAAACTTTGGTGAAGTTTGAATAGTAAAAGCCAAAGTTAAATCTGTCAACTGGACAAAAAAGTTGTAGTAGTGAAAACGTTTCGCTGCTCATCCAAGCCGCTTCTTCAGTTCTGGTCAGATTACTGGTGGACACTGCCTTATATCTATCTGAAGGGAGGAGCTCACTACACTGAAACTGTAAACAGCTATTGTTTACAGTTTCAGCCTAAATGAGCCTCCATTCAACCTTAATGGCCCTGGCTGGTTCTATTGTTCTTTGTCACCTTTGTTCCTTTGTTTGCTGGTTCTGATGATGGGGTTGTATATAGGTAACAGGTGATGTCTGAGACCTCCATTCCTGTTCAAGGAAGGATATTCTTGAAGCTTGAATAGTCACATGCTCCCAGACAGTTTGGAAATTTCCACCTTTCCAGAAGCCTTGAGCGATCTCTCTCCATGTGTCCTCTGTTGGCTTTGGCAAGAACTCCTCCATCATGATCTTCTCTATTGGTGGAAACACCAAGTGGACAGAGTTCTGAACTGTGGCCAATATGTTCCAAGTGGCCAAATATTTATAGAGAAAACATAAAGAATGATAGTTAATATTATGTCCTTTTGTGTCAGCCTTGTACCGACTTTAAACAGAATGGACAGGCAAACAAGAAAAGAGGCCAATTTGTCTGGTCCAAATTGCGTGGCAAACTTTGATGAAAGAAGACAGGTCCACCCTCCCTTATAAACGCCTGGCCCCACCTTCACCTCTTTCTTCTTCACATCCCCTCATTCCCACTGAATCAACCCCGTTTCACCCAACCACCGCTCTGAAAGACAGACCTTTATAGAAATGCTGTCATCAGACATGGACACAAGATGGAAGAAAACTAAAGCTTCTGGGCACAGCTACGACTTTTAACTAGTTATAGATCCTACTGTTTGTTTGTGTGTGTTTTAAACTATTCCAAAATATATTTTAGTGTTTTTCAGGTTTTTTTGTTACATAAGGTTCCTGTGTGCGCAAAAACCTATACATATACCTCAATGCAACAGCCGGTCGTCTGCCAGTTTTGGTTTAATTGCAGCTCAGTAGTTGGTGCACTGCCTGGTCAATTCAGGCCCAAAATATGACCAAAGAAGATCTATTTGTTCAGCACTCATTCTAAAGTACTGATGGTGCCGTGGACTGTCTAGTCTAAGCTCAGCCACAAGGTGATGTAAGTCGCCCTGTTCTTTCTGCAACTGATTGATGGTGTGCACCCATTGTTCTCTGCCATCTCTCTAGACATTGCACGTCTTTGACCAGGAAACAAAATCAAATAACGTACTCTAACACGATGTTTGTTGTAATTGCTTGACTTACGTTGCAATTCTACATAAATTAGTGCACATTAACACAAAATAACATACAGCTGAAACCAGAAGTTTACATACACTACATAAAAAGACACATACGCTTTTTTTCTCACTGTCTGGCATGAAAGTGAACTGAACTTTTCCTGTTATAGGTCAATTAGGATTACCAAAATTATTTTTATTTGCTAAATGCCAGAATAATGAGAGAAGACACATTTTCATTACTTTCTTCAAAATCAGAAGTTTACATACATTTCATTATTATTTGGTATGATAACTGTATGACTTGTGTCAAATGTTTTGGATTTCCTTCCAAGCTTCTCACAACAGTTGGCAGGAATTTTGGCCCATTCCTCCTGACAGAACTGGTGTAACTGAGCCAAGTTTGTAGGCCGCCTTGCTCACACATGCCTTTTCAGGTCTGCCCATAAATTTTCAATAGGACTGGGATCAGGGCTTTGTGATGGTCACTCCAAAACACTGACTTTGTTATCCTTAAGCCACTTTGTAACCTGTTTGGCAGTATGCTTCTGGTCATTATTTCATTAGTATTTGGTACTATTGCCTTTAAACTGTATGACTTGGGTCAAATATTTTGGATATCCTTCCACAAGCTTCGCACAATAGCTCATTCCTCCTGACAGAAGTGGTGTAACTGAGCTGAGTTTGTAGGCCGCCTTGCTCGCACATGCCTTTTCAGGTCTGCCCATAAACTTTCAATTGAGATCAGGGCTTTGTGATGGCCACTCCAAAACATTGACTTTGTTATCTTTAAGCCACTATGTAACCAGTTTTGCAGTATGCCTCGGGTCATTATCCATTTGAAAGACCCATTTGCGCCCAAGCTTTAACTTCCTGGCTGATGTCTTGAGATGTTGCTTCAATATTTCCACATAATGTTCTTTCCTCATGATGCCATCTATTTTGTGAAGTGCACCAGTCCCTCCTGCAGCGAAACAACCCCACAACATGATGCTGCCACCCCCATATTTTACAGTTTCACGTCTCCAAAAATTAAGGTTTTTGTTCCTGTCTGCATTTGCAAACTGTAATCTGGTGTTTTTATGTTTCTTTGGGAGTAAAGGCTTCTCCTTGGCTGAGTGGTCTTTCAGCCAATGTTGGTACAATACTTGTTTCACAGTGGATAATGACACACTCTTACCAGCTTCAGCAGCATCTTCACAAGGTCTTTTGCTTTTGTTCTTGGGTTGATATTCACATTTTGGACCAAAGCACGTTCATCTCTGGGACATAGAACCTGTCTCCTTCTTGAGCGGTATGATGGCTGGACATTCCCATGGTGTTTATACTTGTGTATAATTCTTTGAACAGATGAATGTGGCACCTACAGGCATTTGGAAATTGCACCAAGGATGAACCAGACTTGTGCAAGTCCACAATTCTCTTCCTGATATCCTGGCTGATTTCTTTTGAATTTCCCATGATGTTACACAAAGAAGCAGTGTGTTTCAGGTGAGCCTTCAAATACATCGACAGGTGTGTTTCTAATTAACTCAAATGTTGTCAATAAACCTATCAGATAGCATAGCAGAAGTGACTCAAAGTAATCTGACTATTATACACGCGTATGCAGCTTTGCTTACATTGTGGGACGCTGTAGCTCCAGGTGTAAAGTCCGTATGAGGCTCAGAAGAGGCTTTCATGTTGTGTGTCCAGAGTTCACCTGGAGGATAGGCCATTCTTCACCTCTTGGAGTAAGGCATGAGGCAGGCTGGGGAAACAGCAGCAGATTGCCCAAAGCCTCATCCATGACGCTGAACAAGGGCCTATAGTTTAGGGCTAAAACTTCTCTTCTCTTTTTTTGAAGGGGGCAGCGAAGGATACACCAATGTATTGTCTGTGCTAACCAGAGGACACATGCCTGTGGAGGGCATGAACATATGGAACACAGCTTGGGAAGCGATTGTCTCCCCACGCCTACTTTGAACAAAGGCAAGGCATCGTGCATTTGAGAAACAGTCTCTATGGTGGACACTACCATTTTCCTGGCAGGCAAATTATATCCAGCGCTTCCTGTAGCCGCTTGTGTCAAGTCCCGCATTCTCTTACTTTGACAGTGGCTCGCACCAAACAAAGCTGACCATCAAAGACCTCTGATGTAACCTCTGACATAACCGCACCGGGATGCTTGACTTTAAGGAGCATACATACAGTGCATATGCAGTGGGCGGCACATGGCTGAGTGGCTAGCACTGACACATCACAGCAATAATGTTCTGGGTTCAATTCTGCCTTCCTATGTGGAGTTTACATGTTCTCCCTGTGTCTGGATGGGTTTCCTCCATGGACTCCATGAGACAGACCTGGTTTGGGCCTTTAAGTGTTTACTGTGTACTAAAACAATAATATCTGACACATTGTGTTCAAACACCCTTTTTAACTTTGTGACATGACCTCTTTTCCTGTCAATGTGGAATTTGGTGATGCATGCCGGGATTGCGTGATGACATCTGAGGCAGCTCTACTGAGAATGAGAAAAGCATGTCTGTGTCCTCTATCTGGAGGTTAAGGCACTGGCAACCCAGGTTCAGCTGTGATTGTAGTTCCTTTTTAAAAACTGCAGACTATAGTTCCTAACAGTTCCACAAAAAAACTTTTCTGTTGGAGTATAGACCACCTATTGCTTAGCCTTGAAGGTTCCACTGTATAGCATTAACTTATCAGTTTACAGTAAGGGTAAATGTGTAAATGGATAAATAGATACATAGATAATTTCATTTTGTTTATTTATTTTATTTAATTATTAATTTTTATGTTTTGTTTTTTTTTTGTCAGTTTGTTCTCACAGCATTTAAGCATTCATGTGGTAACAACTAAATTTTCCATTCCATGTTTTAATATTTAATGTAATCAAACTCAAAAGGCTGTTTTCTCAAAATGCATTTTACCCTTAGGGACATAAGGATCACCCCTTAAAGTAGCACCGACAGACACCAAACTTTAATCTAATAAATCTAATCTAATCTAATCAAATTATATTTAGATTTTTTAATCTAAATCTAAAACATTTGAATTTTTAGGCAAATTTTTAATTAGATCTAATTTACTCAAGTTAAGTTGTAGAATCTTCCCATAAATTGCATCATAGTGTCCCTGAGCTCAGTGACATTTAAAGGGCATGTCCCTGTTTAAAAGGCATGTCCACTGGGACGCAGCGTTTGTCTTTACTCAGCACAACAACAGTTAGCATGGGGTTTAGAGCAAAGTTCAGCTCTCTGTGGCCTGATGATTACACCTGCAGTAATGGCCTATGTGATCACCTAAAGGCAGGGGAATATTACAACTCCCCAGTCTAAGTTTAGGCAACAGTTGGCAACTACTTTACATCTTGTTCTATGTGTCATTTTCTTGTTCTATGTGTCATTTCCACCTGTGAGATACGACTTTCTGGGAGAGACTTAGACAAACTTTATGACCCACAAGGGAAATGACTTGGACACAGTAGCTCACACATTACAGTACTGTAACAGAGAGTGAAAAGTTGGGGAGCTGGGGAGCCATACTGATATTTTGAGAAAAACTTGGTCTGATAACCAATATTACCAATATATGTTATTTGAATTTATTAAAGGTCCTATATTACATAAAATTGACTCTTGTGAACTTTATCAAAAACCTAGAGTTGTGTTTTGTTTCATCCACACATGTTTGATTAATCCTTTATTATTAGTCTGTCTACATCTCCAAAGCTCAAAATGCTCTGTTCCACTTTGTGATGTCATGAAATGATAGTTTTCAAGTTAACAGCTACCTTTTACCTTTTGTTTGGTAGAAATTGGAAATTCCAGGGCTGAAACTTTCCAAATGATTTTAGTGAAGGTGTATGGAGTTTAAAAACACAGTGAAGCACTGTCTGTATTATCACATGACATCACCAAGGTGGAACAGTTTTTTGTTTGAGAGAAGACCTAAATATGGTTTGGGTGTTAAACATGTGTGAATGAAGCAAAACACAACTCCAGGTATGTTTGTGATGAGGAAACCTTATAACATAGACAATAGCTTAACTAACTATGAGGCAGTAAACATGTCTAAACGGCTCATTTAAGAGGGAAACTTGTCAAATAATGTCTATAAAAACATTGCTTTTACTGCAGGTCACAAGTGAATTAGATGTGCATTTAGTTAATTACAGGAGCTCAATATCAGCAGCCTGGTATTGGTGCTTTTGGGCATTACTGATATTACTCAGTCATGTGAATATGGGCCAATACCGATACTGGGCCGATATATCTGTGTATCCTACAAAAAATAAATGGTAATAAAATTGACATGACATAAGGTTATCTAGGAACAGGATTTGAAATCTGATTTACCTCTGTGCAGAGCTTGTTGTTGAGTAGATCAGTAGTGTTGTCACGATACAAAAGTTTAAACCTTGATTTCGATACTAAGGAATAGACTTGATAGCCACTACAGACTCTATGGGTCCTTTTTATCTGAGGGAGTTACTGCAGCCCTCTACTCTTCCAGAGCCCTGAGGTCAGCTGACCAGCTCCTACTGCTGTGCCCGAAGCCAGGCTCAGAACCAGAGGTGACAGAGCCTTTTCTGTGGCAGCACCCAGACTATGGAACAGCGCCCTCTGCCTGTCAGATCCTCTCAGTCTTTAACACAGTTTAAGACTAGACTAAAAATCCACCTCTTCTCCCTGGCATTTAATTCTAGCTAGACAGGATATACAGGTGTTTTATTGGTGTTTTATTGTTCTTTGCCTATGTACCATATTATCTGTATAAGTGTTTTTTGTTGACTTTTATGTGAAACACATTGGGCAGCTGAAGTTGTATTTAAATGTGCTATATAAATAAAATTGTAATTGATAATGCAAACAGTCTTTGTTTAAACAATAGAATGTGATTTTCCATTAGAACTTATTAAAGGCAT
This sequence comes from Periophthalmodon schlosseri, assembly GCA_000787095.1. Taxonomy (NCBI): domain Eukaryota; kingdom Metazoa; phylum Chordata; class Actinopteri; order Gobiiformes; family Gobiidae; genus Periophthalmodon; species Periophthalmodon schlosseri. Next base: position 12,114 of record KN470812.1, on the reverse strand, counting down.
GTCTGTTAGAACTCACTCATTTCGTATGTTTGAAGTTTCAGGGATGGGTAGGAATCTTATTATTCCCTACAACAATTCTTGTCAAAGCGTGAAACTCTATACCTAGAAAAGCTGCACCTATTTGTAATAATTTGATGAATATTTGGAGAAATTTCAGGCATGAGCAATATTAAAAAAAAATAGATATAGGCTAATGAAGCAAGTTATTAAGAGTCAGACTGAGGCATTTCCTGTCCTTGCACATAAGTGACATCTCGGGGTTTCACTTACACATATGGACCTTTACCTGGTGAAACGGGACATTTTAGCTAATTAGCATTTTCTTTGTATTTTTATATTTTGAACTATCTTTTTAAAGTTTCATGATCAATACAGACCTAATAGGCCAGTAATAATATATCACATCTTGAAGCATGTTGGACACTTCCCCTGGTCACTCTGTGCTTCCAATGCACTACACACCCTGCCCAGGGTTGACACAAAACATCTCTCTTTAAAATAGCTTATGGCCAGGCCAGTTAGGAGCAGTAATAAAACCTACAGTTTTAGTTAGGCTGCCTTAGGAGCAGCTATGCTGGGGGAAGTATGGTAACTTGAGCACTATCCTCTGTTTCCACCTACTTTCCCTGTCAACAACATTCACTGTTCAGTTCACTGTCAACTGTTTCAGATGCCTGGCCTGCTGACCGCCCAGTGATGACTGGACCCTAGCTGTCCCTCCTATACCCTGATCCTGTTATTTGGACCCGGATCCTCCCCTTCCTTCACCTGGCTGGATGACCTCATACCTTGCTGGGTGATGTTTACCTTACCCTCTGATTTTCTAACTTTTTGTTATTTAAATCAACGATCTTGTTAAGCTCTGCGAGACAACTGTTGTGTTTATTCAATTCATTGAATTGAATATCGCTTCAACGGCCGTTTGTCCATGACTCTTGTTTTGCTCAAAACACGCATAAACTCACAATGCTTTCAATAAGACTTGTGTATGTACAGAACAATAAGAGAGAGCGAGTTTTCAAGTCCTATTGCGACAGTTTGTGATTATGTTTTCACTTTATTTGACTTATTTGCAAATAAAAACATTAAAAATGCCATGTGGTGTATAATGTGCACTCTATTGTTACTAAAGTATAGAGCAGCGAAGAGCAATGCTGACTGGAGTTGGACAGGGTACGGCAGTGTACAGTGTTCACAGCAGGAGACAGAGGTTCAGAGGGCAGTTTGTGTGGGGTCTCCATGGCTCTGGGGCCTCTCACGGCTTTTCTGCTCCGGGTGGGCGGGACTCACTGCCGCTGGCTCCGCCCTGTTTAAGTTCTCAGCATGGACAACGGGGCCGTTCAATTGGACACTGGTTTCTGAGGGAGGGGAAAAGGCTCTCTCTGCATGCTCATTGGCTGCTGGTGGCGTCACGATGACATAGTTGGGCTCTGGCTGTGGAGCACTGGGCCGCCGCTGCAGTGCATGCTGGGTACAGGAGAAGGAGCGCTGGCGAGGGGCGGGCTGAGGAGACAGGAAGTGAGGGGTTATGGGCCTTGGGACATCCTGAGGCCTTTCGCGGTCCTCGTCCTCTGATGTCACTTCCTGCAGAGTGCTGATTGGTCGAGGAGAGCGGCCCATGATCCGGGGAGGGACTAGGGCTGTTGTTGATTGGTTGACCTGGGGCCTCCAGGTGTGAGGGGAGGGGTACTGCACTCTGCCAGGTGACCAATCACTGAGAAGAAAGAATATAGAACATTAATGTGCATGTCCTGGAAATATTTGGTGCTTAGATAGTGTGTCTCTGTTCACTTGTGCAAAGCCTCCTTATTCTTCACCTGTAAATCTCTGATCTATTGGTGGTTTTCAGGTTTTAGAATGTGATGATGTCATACTCTCAGATGGAGACAAGAGCCAGATTTCCCTATTCATTGAAAATAAATTCACAAATCTTGAATGTAATCATTTTTATTAGTGACTTGACTCTAGAACTTGCTAGAACAACCTGACCTTACTGTCTTTAAAATGTAAAAAACAGAACTGGTTCATTTTAAACAGTTTGCAGTCGTCCAAATGTTTTCCAGACTTACTTTTTGCATTTCAAGAATTCTAATTATTCACAGCGATGAGTTTATAAGCACTTTGCACAACTCTCAGAGGCTAGAGGTGGATTTTGTTGCCACAGTAAAGCTATGCACATTTCTTGATCCTCTGGCAATATTTGTATATCTGTATATCTGGGGCAAGACGCATTTCACAACATTCTATGGGCTAATGATATTTAATGCAGATGGAGGAAGCTAAAATTAATATTGTTAAAATGCAGATATACAAACACAATGAGGTGTTTGGTCTAATTAATAATAGAAATCATCCTTTTGGATGGCAAAGTACAATGTAATCAATACGAGAATCCGGCTCTTGCCCCCATGTGGGAGTATGACATTCTAACATACACAACACATTCTAAAATCTGAAAACCAACAATTATTGGCCTATACATGGGTTTCAGAATGATGAAAAAATAGGACTGTTGCCATAGTGTTTGACAATGTAAAACAAAATATATCATTTGAATGGGGAAAAGTCCTCAAAATGTTGAATTTAAAGATGCCCTAGGCTACTTGAGTTTTACAGTTTTCAAAACATGAAAAACAGAAGTAGCTCATTTTAAACGGTTTGGTCTAAAATTACTCCTCACTTACCTTAAGCATTCTGAGTTTCCTAATTATTCACCGCAATGAATTTATAAGTGCTTTTTACTAAAGGTGCTGCCACACTAAAGGTAACCACAGCTAGCATGCAAACACCGGTCCGGCGGGACAAAGTGGTCACGTAGCACTGGTTGACACAGTAATGCTTCTGTTGCTTTGCCTAAAATGTAATATTTTTAAAAAATTTATGACGTAAATTGGGATAAAGCTGGCTAGTAGGAGAATTTTTTTTTAAATCTAGAATCATTTAGATAATTTCAGCTCTGGAATTGCCAATCTCTGCTGAACTAAAGGTATAAGGTAGCTGTTAACTTGAAAACTACCACTACATGACATCACAAGGTGGAACAGAGCATTTTGACCTTTGGAGATATAGACAGACTAATAATAATGGATTACTCAAACATGTGTGAATGAAACAAAACCCAACTCCAGGTATGTTTTGATGAGGTAACAGCATTATAGCATGGCTGAAAGCTCACAAGAGTCAGTTTTGCACAATATAGAACCTTTAACCTTCCTACATGAACATAGGCCTGCTCCTGTCACTTGCTCACCTTGGGGGCAGAGCTCCTATGGTGCCGGAGAACGATGCGCTCCTCCCGGGCAGGCCTTGAGTGCCCCCCCATGAGCAGGAGGGGTAGGCCACAGCGCGGTCATCCCACAGCACGTCGCAGCTGCTGTCCTGCACCGCGGCCGGCCTTCTGTGCATCTGGTGAGACAGGAGCATCTCCAGGATCTGGTGGTGCATGCCCTCCTGAGCCGCGTCCACCGCATGCCGCCCCCTTCTGTCCCGGAGGTCCAGATTGGCTCCGTGGAGGAGGAGGAGCCTGGCAGTGTCATAGCAACCGTGCAGTGCGGACAAGAAGAGAGCCGTTTCACCCTGTGGAAGAAAGGTCATGTGAAAGGGTGGACTACAGGGGTCAGTAATGGGCATGTATATGACAAATTTTCATATTCTTCTCATTATAACCTTGTTTGGTGATATAGCATCTGTTGTAAATATTTATCATAGTTTTACATGAGTTAAGTGCAGTTTGGGAAAAAGTGGGTCAGTGATTAGAGGTCTCATGGGCTAGAGGGCCCGACCTTGGGCAAGACTCTTCATCCACTTTGCCGTTATAACATTATAAGAAATGTGTTGTCACATATTTTAATTTGTCTAATTATAACTGTTGTGTAAATTAGATGAGCTTTGGTCTTTCTTAGCATTATGGTTGCTAGGTAACACTTACGTAATTACTGTACCTTAAGTATGTCACATCAGCTTCTCATGTCCAACCAGGAAGTAAAATTATAATCTTCATCAAAACTTTTCAATAATAGTCCGTTTTGCATAATACCCCTGCTTTAACCAATGGGAAATATCCAGTAATAATGTTACCTTATTGTCCTGGAGGTCCACAGCTGCCCCATAGCGGATGAGAGTCCTCGCCAAAGAGAGGTGGTTTACTGAGCATGCCCAGTGCAGCGCCGACCTCCCTGAGAGACAGTGAGTGTAAGAGCGGGCAGGACACGAGGGAGGGGCACACAGAGGGGGTCACAAAGCCAAAACAACCATCCCACAAGAGAGTCAAGGGTGTAGGCGACAGGCAGATAGAACATAAGGCAAGCACGGAGGGGAGGTGGAGGGGAGGTGGTGGGGATGGGAGAGCGTTAGATGAGGTCAGGGTCAGGGGACGGCAACAGAGGGACATCTGGACGGGAGTGGGACACAAGGGGAGTCATGGAGAGACAGGCACAGAGACAAAAACAGGAGGTGAGAGACAAAAGGCAAGTGTGCTACTCTCATTCACTCCAGTGCACTGTATAAGCACACAACTTCACCTCCTAGCACTCCATCTGGTTAAAGTCTGGTTTATAACTGAAAATACTCTGTTCCTCCTTGTAATATCATGTGGTAATACAGGAAGTGCTCCACTGTGTTTTTAAATTCCATACAACTTGACTAGAATCATTCGGAGAATTTCAGCCCTGGAATTGCCAATCTCCACTGAACTAAAGGTAAAAGGAGCTGTTAACTTGAAAACTACGACTACATGACATCACAAGGTGGAACAGAGCATTCTGAGCTTTGGAGATATAGATAGACTAATTATAAAGGATTGCTCAAACATGTGTGAATGAAACAAAAACACAACTCCAGGTATGTTTTTGAGGAGGTAACAACATTATAACATGACTAAAAGTTCACAAGAGTCAATTTTGTGTAATATAGGACCTTTAACTTGGCAATGTAAGAGTTTGATTCCTGCTCAAGTGTCTGATCCAAATGCAATATTGTCCTAAAAATACAGGGTGTCCATAAAGTCTTTCCAATTTAAAAAATGTATTGAAGCAATTGATAAGATATCTTTATCAGACGTGTTCTGTTGTACTCAGTGGTTTCCAAAGTGTTTGACCTCATTTACTACACTTATATATGGGCACCATTAGTCACATGAAGCACATCAAGACAGTGCTGGATTTCTTATCATGTTCGCTGTAGCAGAGCCTCATCAGTGGTTGCAATTACATCTGTTCTCTTTTGCTTTAGTCCAGTAATGTCCCGTATCTTTGTTCGATACACGATATCTTTAACATAGCGCCATAGAAACAAATCCAGAGGTGTGATATGTGACGAAGGTGGTGCCATGCTGGCGGTGAAATGGTCCATCCCTTCCAATCCAGCGGTCTGGAAATGTTTGACTGAGGAACTCACAAACATGCAGACCCCAGTGTGATAACCATTGAGTACAATAAAACACATCTAAATAATATATCTTATCAATTGCATTTGTATTTACATTTTAAAATTGAAAAGAGACTTTATGGACACCCTGTACATTTAAAAAGCACCAGGTATCTTTTAGTCAGACTACTTTTATTTCTGTATTAGTTGAAGCTAGACTTTGGTGTTGATGTTTGATCTACTTTGTTCAGAGGGCAATTTTTCAGAAATCCAATGTAAAGAGGACATATTATTCCTTGTGTAATGATTATTTTACATTTCGTTTTTAAGATCCTATAGGTCGCTTCTCTTCATAGTTGCATCTCACCGTAACAAGCGGTGGATTTTCTTTGCATGTTTTTGTTGTTGTAAAATGTCTATGGACATTTCTGAACCCTCCACATGTCTGATCTTTCCTGTACAGACCAACAGCAGGGTGTGGTAGTGTCCATGCTCACTCCCTCATAAAAGTGCTGTGTCTGTGCCGGGACCCTCACCTGTGTGGTCAGTGTTGTTGACCGGGACTCCCGCTCTCAGCAGCTCCAGCACCACCCTGTCCAGCCCGCTCCTGACCGCTCGGATCAGCACCACCGAGCCGTCCGGGCCGCACCACTCTGCAGACTGCCCACAAGCAAACATGTGGGTCATTTAATGTTCCAAATGTGTAACATTAAATATAAACAGACCAAAATGTAAACAGAACGTACGTGCTGAGGAGGGCTGAGCAGAGGAGGTGGCATGGCATTTCTTTCCCAACCTCTAGGGGGCGCTGGCATACAACACAAGTACATTATGGATTATGACTCTGTTAATAGTGATTTAACTTGTTTAAATGTGTTAAGTACTTAAAGGTGCATTATGTAACCTTTCTGGTGATGGGTCTACCACCTGCTTGTCTCTGTGGAAATGTCATTACTTTGCCTGGAATGTTCCACTCTACGGTAGTAAACATCTATCTCGCATTTACTTTATTATTACTAGAGATCGACCAATATGTTTTTTTTAACGGCCGATACAATACGATTATTAAAAATCCAGAGAAAACGATGGCTGATAAGGTCTGCTGATATTTGTGAGCCAATAAACAGCACCAATTTTGATAATTCCCCAAATGTAATTTAAATTTACTACACACTCACCCACAGTCCTTTTTGTACCACAGCCTCATAAGAGAGCTGTGTAGTCATGTTTTGTGCAATTATCTCTTCACATAAAGTCTTAAAATAAAGCTTTCTGTGTCCCTGGCCTGGGCTGGAGATTTAAGCTGATAGCCGATACGCTAAAAAGTACATATGTCTGTCTCTCTTTATTGCACATGTTTATAGGCTAATGCTTAATAATACCTTGGACAATAATACTTAGAGTGGACGTACCTCTCCACAGATCTGACTTGTTGGTGCCAACTGCATGTCTCAGTAAAGACAGACAACATTTTAAGCTAAGCAATAACATATCCATGTATGGAGACAAGCAGGAAGCGGAGCCTCCACCAGCAAAGTTACATGGTGCTTCTTTAAAAGAGGCGTTGGGCCTTACCCTGTGAGGGCGTGCGCCCCTGGCCTGCTGCCCCTCTGTAGGCTCTCTCTCCTGTGCTGCGATGGTCACAGATGAAGGCGGCCTCATGCCGTTTGGTGCAGCGGCTGGCGATGTCCTCCATGGAGCTCTGTGTCACATCTGTGTCACTCCCAATGTCCTGCTCCCTCCTCAGAGGCCTGCAGAACACAAGCCATGTGTCACTCATAAACATAAAGAACATTCAAGCACATTCAAGTGCAGAACAGGTTATGCTATGGACCTACAGCTTCTTGTGGGAGAAGAGCACTACTGCACGTGGTCGGTGGGCTGCACAGCCACCAAAGGCTAAAGTCAACACATGGCACTGAGTGTGGCCCATTCACTGAAACTGGCTTGGACGGGGGGCTTCTCACTTCTGCAGTTTTGAACAAGAGGTCAAGGGACCTGTTTCTATTCATAAGATGTTTTAGATCAACATTACAGTTTACAATAAACACAATCTAAACTTATGATCTACTTAAGTTATAGTTTAAATTAAAAACCTCAAAATAATATGTCTTCTTTTGTTTTACACTCCATTCTCTTTTTGTGTGATCCTCAAACAAGAAAGAGGCTCATTTGAGCACATGATAGACTCTTAATAATATATACTCATGACTATCTTCATGGGGATAATGCAAAAAAAAAAAAAAAAAGATTCCTTTTGACATTCCATCCTCCCACTCTGAAGTGTGTGTGTTGACAGCCAGTGGCTGACCTCATGCGCATGGCGTCCTCCCCCAGCGGCTCCCGTCTCCGCCTCTTCTCCGCCTCCTTGGCTTTCTTCTTTTTCCTCAGACCCAGCTTGTCCCTGTCCCGGCTCGAGTGTACTCTGGGATCCGAAACCGAGCCGGGTCCTCCCCAGGGTGAGGCTTTGGTCTTAATGGGACGGGTGCTCATGGAGAGGCTGCGGCTTCCCTTGGGGCCGCCCGGGGGGCGCCCTCC